>LWCA01000273.1:0-34998 GCA_001642005.1 Intoshia linei | reverse complement strand
ATGTTGTTTTCCGATTAGCGGCCAATGACTACATATGTAGTCATTCCCAGTTTATCCAGTTCTAGTATCTCAAAACCTTAGAAATTTTACACATATTTAAATAATACATTTCGAAAATCATAATGTTTGACCAAGTATAAAGGGTGTCGGTCACTAATGGGTTAATTAATTTTTATTGTAATTTTCAGGTTGCCAAAGGATCTTGGTACCATGAAGCAAAAATTAATGTTATTGCTTGGTTTGATGATGATATATTTGCTTCTTGTTCCTTGGACAATAATGTTAAAATTTACAAGCGCACCGCTAAATCAAAATATTTAAATATTATAGGTTTATTATACTTTAATTTTATTGATTGATGTAAAAGCTACATTATTCATTGCCATGTAATAGAATTTACCACAAATAATGAAAATGCAATGATTATGTTGATTTATTTTAAGTATTGGTATTTGATTTAAAGTACACCTACTCCACCGGCAATGCGATTAACTTGATAATATTTTCTGTAGGCATTTTTTAATTTTGATAGGGACAATTCGCTTTACCACGCACTGTCAGTATTCACAATGAGTTATTTGTTTAAGATGAATCACTCAGAAATTACCATCAAGTGTTTTGATAAGTTGTAGCCTTCGTGTAGTACTTTACTAGTTTAGTTTTTTTTACTAAAGTTACTTATTGTAGTAACCTGTTCAATTTAGGATTACATAGAAACTCAAATATAATTGGACTTGATTTTTGCAGCAAAGATACAGTTATAACCGCTGGATCGGACGCTTGTTGTAGAACCATCAAGTTTGAATTTGATTGTTAAAGTTTAACCGTACATTTAAATTAAATTTTACTTTTGAAACGTAATAACTAACAATGGCTGCATATTCTATTTATATAATAAACATTTAATAAATACAGAAAAATAATATTTACAAATCTGATTTGAAAAATGGATGAGATAGGAAATTGTGAGCAGATTCAAATTTGAGAATTGTTAATTTGAGGTGTCTAAGATGGCGTAATATGGTATTGATTTCTTTAATTTCTTTGGTATATTTTTTGCTTTGAATTCTTAATGTTTGATTATACGTGGATATATATTCAATAAATGAGGATAAGATATAATTCAGCCATATGATATTTGTATAAGGTGTAAATTCTTTCCAATTATCACTAAAATTAATCAATTAAATGATCTCATATCGGTTCTTGCACCGAGATTGTACTGTCTTATAAAAATTACTTTTTAATATGTTTTTTCATTTCCCTATAAGCCTGAAATTGTTTATCGTGCTGGGGCCCAGCAAATAAGTCTTCATCGGTAGTAAGGTCATTGAAAAAGACTAGATCGTTGACCGTCATCCGAGAAAGTGAAAAATCAATTACAGTAATTTTAACTCCATTATTATCAACTGGGTAAAAGGTTGATCCAACTTTGTAGTTTATAACGCGTGGTTCTTCTATTTCAAAAAGTATGTTTCCCAAGTGTAAATCTCGGTGTTCAAATTGTATTTCTACTTCGCCTATAGCAAGCGTTAAGACAATTTGTTTGAAAATGTTGTTAACTTTGATGTAGTCTTTAAACTAAATAAAAAATAAAACTTGTTATGGATTGTTAATTTAAAGACTTACATCAAAAAATTCAATGGGTATACCACAATTTTGATATGATAGAACAAAAAAGATTTGTTTTTTTTTATAACTATTTGGATCGTCATAGTTTGATTCGTTTTTAGTGTCATAAGTCTTATAAGCTTCAATCATATTTTTGGTATATTTTCCTTTCGTCACACTCATTCTACGTAAAAATGTTTAAAAATTTTTTTATTGATACAAATTGATAACATTTTACCTCTCTAGAACAACAAAATTTGAATTGTTTTTGATTGAAATGAGGGACAATATCTTTGAGCAAATAATTTCTGGTAACATTTCAAAAACACTCTTTTGGTTTTCTTCGTTAGACTGATTTCTAGCTTGAATTTCAACATGCCCATTGGTAGGAATTATTTTTACGGCAATGTTTTTATTATTATGCATGACATTGTAAACTTCTCCAAAAGAACCTTCGCCCAGTTTAAAAAAATTTTGCCTAAAATTTGTAAAAAAATTATACACTATATTATACCATGATTGAAAAACTTTGGTGAAGGTATCAAATTTTTCTTGTCGGAATAAGTCTAGTATAAATTTTTCAAAATGAGAATTATTCGGTAGAGGTAATGGCATCTAAATTTACAAAATCAGTTTATCAATAGAATTAAATAAACAACAGGGTCTCAAGTTCAAACTCTGATCGAAATTTGAATCGTTCTTCGGCAGTGAGGAATTAGTTGAAAAGGGTTAAATAAAGTAATTACCTTTTTATAGTAATCTAAAATTTTAACTGTCCCAACGGTAATGTTTAAATTGCACGAATTTTGATTTTCAATGTTTGTTTTGATAACATGGCTAAGATTCAAAATACACGCATCCTCGTCAATTTCTGAAAGGCGTATATTCAGTTTCCTAAAGCCATTTTGTGCTGGTGTACTTGTTAGAGCATTTTGATTACTTTTATTGTAATTGTCAAATTGATATTGGTTGTTTGTGTTTATATCCATTTTATCTGAAATGTTTCCAGAATATTCACTTATATTTAATGAAAAGTTTTCACAATCTGTAAAATTGTACCATTCTTTGATATTGCGTTGTTTTTCCAATTCCACTTTTCTATTTTTAAAACGATTATGTTGTCGAAGTTTTCGATTTCTCTTAATTTTGGTTTTAACTGTTATATCGTAATTTGAATCCATTTTATAAATCTCAAATTTTTGAGTTTGCGCCTTTTACATGGTGATTTTATTGAATTGTTAACATTTTATATTTTTATTGTGAGATTAACTAATTGTTGCAGTCAATGATGCGGTTGCTGTGATGTAAATAAACATTTTTTTAGTCATTTACTCATTATTCTTGAATGATTTATAATTGTAATTATGTATTGTATAATATGCAATTATCGAAATTCTAATACCTTTATAAGATCAAGTAAGGGGATATTTACAAAAACGGACCTAAACTTAGCATTTAATGGTATGGTGCATAGCACCTCGAAATGTATTGTACTCGTCTAGACATTAAACCAGGTTAACTATCTAATTTGGTTAGTATAATTTACGGTCTAATTAATTTATATATTCCTTTGTAGCTTAGTTATAATATCCTTGTATTATGATATTTACTTGACAAGATACATTGGTGATGGTTTATTTTAAAACATAATTTTTACATTAGAAAATTATTCTTTTTATTAACTAAATAATTATCCGTGAATTGTTGTGATTTCTATAAAAGTTTACTGGAATAATTTTTATATATAATACCTCGACATCTGGTGTACAGGAACCTAATATTTCTGCTACAATATAATCATTTTTAACGGAAGTTTCATAATCTTCGTAACTTATTACTCCATCTTTATTGTGATCTAGTAATATTATTACTCGATCTATCAGGTCTTTTACAGATTCTTCTGGTTCTTCGTCTGATGTTTGCTAGTAAGGTTTTACCGAGTATTTTGTTAAATTTACCTTTAATATGCTATTCTTTACAAAATGAAATATGTCGTCACGAGTTATTAAGTTGTCGGCGTTTACATCATAAATTTGGAAAATGACTATGATAAAATTTAATCATTCACATGTATAAACATTTTTAAGTTTTTAAATATAATGTGATAATTACGGTTCTAATACTTAATCTTATAATATTATTTAAAAAAAATGGTAAATTGTGCCCCTTTGAATATTCTACTAACCAAATTTGGAAACGCTTCCCCATATTAAAGGATGAATAAAGAGAGTCAAGAGTATTTGATTAATTTTTTATAGTTACATTTGCATTTCTCTTCTAGTGTTGCTCTGAGAAATGTAGATAACCCCATTATCCATTCTTCTTCACTTAGTCTTCCATCATTACTACGAAATGAAAATATCCGAAATACTAAAATAACATTATTTATCCTCAGAAAATGTTTATAAAATCCAAAATCACCTCTTCCAGCAATCATATCATCCATAATATCGAAATTTTTATACAAAAATTCAAAAAATGTGACTCGATCCATTTTATTTTTTCCATCTGATAGTTTACTAAACAAAACCAACAATTTTTCAATTTCAGGTTTATTGACTAAAAATATAACTATATAATAAAAATAAAAAAATTATTACAATGACATTTCTTTGATAATGCTTGGGCCAATTCATGGAATCGTTTTCTCTCGTATATTTGAGCCATAATTGTTTATTCAATATTATTTCAATTTAAAAATACCAATATTTTTAATTTTCTAGTATTGTAGTTATAATAAATTAACAAATGTATTTAACACAATGTACAATATTTTGTGTACATTGGCTACGTATATTGAGTAGTTAGTTTTTAATGATTCAAATTAAAAGTAATTCTTAATTATAGTTATTCATTGATTTTTACATTCTCGTCGGTTTTTATATTTGTATTCAAACTGTTTAGTTTTTGTTTTACTTATTATTAACTCATTTTTTAAATTTTTGTTGTGCTGCAATGATTTTATTATAAACGAGCGTTTTTCAAATACCATCCGCGGATCAGTACTGGTCCGTGAAAAATTTTTTACTAATTCAAAAGTCAATTTATTATGTTTTTTATTAAAGTTGTCTAGTAATTTCACTTAATGGTCCGCGATACCTTTTATAAGTTATTACCAGTCCGTAGTGAAAAAAGTGTGGGAACTCTTGTTATAAACTTTATACATCATGATTAATAATAAATGTCTTGAGATCTAATAATCACAAGGTTGAGACATCTGTTAAGTCAACATATTCTATATAAATTTTGAGCAAATATTAATTTTAAGTTGATCAAAATTCGCTTTGAATTGATATTTTAAGACTTAAGCTTTTTTTGAAATATACCTAGATTCTAGAATAAATGTTTAGTAGATAAAATGGAATGAATCATTATATAATATACATATATATAAATTAATTATAAATTAAAATTACTATTCAATCTTTTATACAAAATGATTAAAATGTATTTGTTTAGAACAAATTTTAAATGCACAACAAATTTAAGGCTCAGTACTTTATTATACAAGTGTTAATTTTTTCAGCAAATCTAGACACATCATATAAGTAATATAATTGGTTTGATCTTATTTTTTAACGCAAAACATTAAATTATGTGTTATTGTTATTACAAATTTTAAACGCACAATATTATTTTAGGGTTAAGTACTTTATTATATAAGTGTTAATATTTTAATCAAATCTAGACATATTAGATGAGAATATCATTGGTTTGATCTTATTTTAACGCAAAATATTACATTGTATGTTATCGTTTATATCTACATAATTTCAACAACACGATATTAATTTAAACTTTAAAGTTAATAATTTTATTTTTTCTTATATTTGCATTTCAATCACATTTAGTACGCCCCGTTTTTCGAATTTTTGCATTAGGCGGTAAACAGTCCTTCTTGATGGTAATCTGTCAACTCCAAATTTGTCTATAAAATTATTTTTAACTGTGACAATATATCGTTGATGAACAATCAGTAATTTGATTAAGTATATTTTATCCTGTAAACTCAGCATCAAATTGTAATATCATCAATATATAATGATTATAATGTAATTAATACTGTTATTAATTAATCATTAATTGTAATAATTGACTAACTGTAACTGGTGCACCGCGGGCACTTGTGAGAAATGAGTAGAGTTCAGGTGCGCCGTAAAAAAATCTGACTTTATTTTGTAAAATTTTTAAAAATAAATGTCAAAATTTTACATTGACAATTTTTTGATAAAAGTTTTGGTAGTTACTATTTACATTATGTTAATATAATATATATTAAATACTATGAACACCAAAAATATTAAAATTTCATCATAGATCAAATGTTTTTATTAAATTTTTGTATAATTATTAAAATTTTATATTTTATCGTTTTTAATCTTTTCATATTTTTTATCAAATGTTTTCTTCATATCAAAATTTAAGGTGCGCCCTGAAGTAAAAAAGATGAAGAAACACTGATCTATAAACTACAAGTATGAATATTTAATGTAAATCTATCAATTAAAATGATTTAAATGTGAAATCATTAAAAAATCTATTAAAATTTAATAAAAAGTTTCTATACTGTTGTTATAGATCCACGCTTCACTGATTTTCATCATAATGATATTTTTAAACGTTCATTTTTATAGATTTTTCATTTTTGAATTCCTAATAATTACCCATTCACTCGTAAACAACGATATATTGTATAGATACCCCGGAAATTTAGTTTACTTGTATTGCAACGAAACTTCGGAATCATCACATTGCAACACACCGGAACCACCATATCAACCATATGATGAAATCCATGTTAGCATCGATGGCATAGGCTTATTAATTGGTCGATCAATGACATATGAACCTGAAATTACGACTTCAATATTATCTGCACGTAGATATGTAAACATTTTTTTAGGAGTTCCGTACGCTCAACCACCAATAGGAGAATTGAGATTTAGGAAACCAATGAATTTACACAATGGATGGGGAAGAGGAAATAGAATATGGGACGCTTCTTATTTCCGTTCTGCATGTCCATACGATACAAATTTTTTTGCAGACAGATTTACGTTAAAAAGAAACATTAGCGAAGATTGTCTGCATTTAAATATATTTTCTCCCAATTTTACAGACTATACTTTTATCAACAAAAAATATGCAGTTTTAATTGTATTGGAAAGCATATTTCACAAAATTTCGGATCCCATTCTATGGCCAGGGCATATTTTGGCTAGAAATGAAATTGTAGTGGTTACGTTATCGTATAGAGTAGGTGCTTTGGGATATTTATCGACTCAAGATGAAAACAGTCGAGGAAATTATGGTCTGTATGATGTGATAAAGGCATTGGAATTTATTAAAAAATATATACGTCTTTTCAATGGAGACGATACCAAAATTACTCTTGCTGGGTCTGGGTCAGCTTCTTGTGTTGTTTCGACATTGATTAAACACAGACCTGATCTCATGAATAAGGCTATTTTGATGGGTGGTTCCGATAATTGCATTTGGTCAAAAGGAGGAGAAAATTCAAAGGATTTATATAAGCATTTTAACGACTCATATTATGCACATGAACTTGGAAGGCATGTTGGTTGTTATATAAGGAACGATATATCACCGAAACAATTAATACACTGTTTGAAATACAAGCATTTTAATGACATTGTTGCCGCCCAGAATCAAGTGGAACCCAAGGTAAATGTTTTCACACGCGATGCAATTCATATGTAATCGTCATTGTTCTAGTTTCCATGGTTATCATTAGGTAATACTTTTCAGAGTCATTTAAAAAAATTTACCCAGATGAGGAGGTATTGTAAATGTAATAATTGTGAGTGTATCATGAGTCATGACCCAGAGTTACCACAACAAGGCTCAACCGACGCTTTCACATACCTAATTTAAATGCAATTATATTTATATTCATACTTTTCATTCCAATTAAATTTTAGTTTGGAATGATGTATTGCTCCAAGGTAGTATCACTGCGACACCAATTAAGATGGGAACCGATTTCAGATCGCTTTCTATAATTACACACTTTACAATGACATGTAAACTTCACAGGATAGTTAAAAATGTATACTGGGTACAGGGTAGATCGCTACACGCATTTTTACCCTCCGGCACCATCATACTTTTCATATATTGCCCGTAGTCTTTTAAATGATTTAATTCATTACGACAGTACATCATGATCAACATCTTCTACCTTTTTCGATATATTCATCGGTATCATAGACAGTAGCCATGTAAACGTAGTGCCATTACTAAAAAAATAATTTCAAGTAAATTAAAATTTTTTGAGTCGTTCCGCCCATACCCACAGTCAAGATTTAAACTATTTTTTTCCGCCCGTATCCACCAATTTACTTGATCGAACATGGATCACTGGATTACCCATATCATTTACCATACTCTTATCTATGGGTTAGAAATATATCCCTTCATTTAACGAAAATATTGTATTGAATGAGTTGGTGCTTCCAAACAACAGACGTATTCTTATTGCTACTCTTATTTTATAAATACTTATTATAGACCCACTTCTATTCGATTCCTTTTGGCCCAAATATTAAAGAATTTGAAAAGTCTCTAGAAAGTAAAACTTATAGTGTGAAGAATGTCACTCACTTGGATGACATTATATTTACACGAACAAATCGTATTGTCAATGACAAACACAAAAGAGTGAAACATTCGAACCATGTTAAAAAAATAATAATTGGCCTAAACAAATTCCAAGGCGCTCATGTGATGGGTATGATAATTTTTTAAATATTCATTTGAAATAAATGAATCCTTAGAAAGATTTCTTAAAATGAACGTTGAATGGAACACTAAAATGTATTTTAAAAACCCTGAAAAGCACATTGGATACTATGTAACTAATCCACGATTGGGGACATCCAATGTAACAAATTTTAAGTCGATTCATGAAATTATTGAAAAAGGAAATGTCACTGATAATGATTTTAAAGATATTGTAAGAAAATATGTACGCCAACGAAATGAATCCATTTACAATTTGGAACAAATATTACCCTATGTTTTATATCAATACCGATTTTGGACCGATCGAAAAGATTCAAATTTTAGACTCAAAAATTTATTATATGTAATTTTTACTCTTCTAAACGTTCCCAACCTTTCGGTAGAATATAACATCAATAGCGCTTAGTAGCTATATAATCTAAAGTTTATATATGTTGCATAGAATGTGTACAACTGTGAAATTTACACATTGTACGACTTATCAATAAAATGTACACAATGTGTATATAAACTTTAATAATTATTTTATTGAGCATTTTGTCAAGAGCAACGGGAACTAGTTTTGTTAGTAAATTTTATATATTTTACATTGCATATTTCTATTGTTATATGCACGTCTGCCTATATTGTGTACATTATAAATTTAGGCACAGACTTTGACTCATAGTCAATACTGCGTTACATAGTGTAGTTCACATTCTATTTTTTTAACAATTAGTAAATTTACTAAAAACCTAATAAATATTTTGCAATTTTTAAATGTGGTTGTTCTAGTTCTGTCTTAACTATATCTTGGCGTAATGAGAAATTCTTAGACTTTTAGGGTATTACATTTAAGAATTTTAATAAGTTTGAATTTATAAAAAATCAAAATGGGATTGTATTCCAATGTAATGGTTTGTTGTAGTTCCAACTTGGAACGTAACCTGTGAATTAAATCAACTCAATTGTTATTTAGATGTTTTCAGATCATTTGTTTGGATCTTGCGTACAGGACACTGTTCTGAATATGATGGAAAATAATAATAGTGTACATTACTATGTTTTTAACTATTCACCTTTCAGATTCAGCTGGATCGGTAATAATTTTAATTTATTCGTTAGATTTAAATTTTATGGTTAATTTTCAGTGTACCATTTACTAATATCGTTCATCAGTTGGGTTAATCATTTTTTGGTACATGCGCAAGGCGCATAAATTCACATGAACAAATGAAATAATAATTATGATGACTTATTGTTATACATTTGCAATATTTTTTAGGGTATGCAATGTTTTTCCGATTTTTATGGGTAATTTCCTTCCCTTTAGTTAAAATGGCCAGAAAAAATGCATACTATCAATTTTAGTTTATTTGGTGTTAAATTTAAAGCCAAAACTACTTATCTATCATTGATGACGAATAAAAATTTTCGGCTTAAAATTTCTGGCCACTTTACTTTAGTCTAAACTTTAGTCATTCTTAAAAAATCTGGTTGATGTTTATAAATATATATATATAGTAATATTAATAATGTAATTAAGACATTATTGCTCGAACTGATATGTATTATCTATTTGGATATCCCATGTTCAATATATCAACAGAAAATCAATTTTACATTAAATCCATTGCAAAGAATTTCACTAAAATTGACGTTAAACTCAGTACTCTAGTGCAGGAGATGTGGGCAAATTTTACAAAATTTGGGTAAATAAAAATTAGTATAATTTACAGAACCAAATCTATCATGATCGAGCCACGGATGATACCGTCGGCAAGCGTCATTTCAAAAATTTATATTAAAATAGGATTATAAAGTGATATTATTTCCTACTTAAATTAAAATGACAAAGTTGGGAACCATACTGGTTCAACCAAATGATATATTCAATTGAAATTAAATATAGGGAACCGACACCCTTGCAAAAACGATTTTACAACTACAATATTACATGGTATTCTAGTATACTTGGAAATATGAGCTATTTAAGCATAGACCATCCAAACACTCGTATGTTTAGAGATTACAGAATGAATTCATATGCAATGTGGAATCATTTACTTAAAGATATTGTTGTTAACTCTAGACGTAATTATTATAAACTCATTAGCCATTATGTTGGACCTTACTCCGAACATTTTTTATACATTATTTTATACGTCATAATTTTCTTTAAGGTGGAGTAGTATATCTTTACACCGAGGGAAAGCATCCTGGGAACATTGAAATTTATTGAATTTTTATCTTCGTTAAACTGTTTTAGAGTAGCTTATATCATATATAAGTTATATGTATACTATATGGAGTCCTGATTATTCGAAAATTTGAAATTTGAATAATTCCGGTTATTTGAACAACGATTATCCGATTAATCGGAATTTAAAATTTTTAACATAAAAACCAATAATCCTTATTTATATAATATGCTATGCAATTTTTGTTTGTGTGTGGGTTCCACTTTATTAAAATAATTACTAGTCTTAGAATTTTATAAAGTCCACATTTCAGTGACAGTTTTTTCCGGGGCATATAATAAGATAAATTTCAACATCTCAAACTCACATCTTACGGGTCAAAAACCGAATTGTCCATCTTTTTGAAAATCAAATTAGTTGGAGAATTTAAAAATATATATACGCTGATACGGATAATAAAATCATAAACATTATCATAAATTTAAATTTAAAAAAATTATATCTTCAGGGCCAAAACCCCAAATTACCCTGCTTTTTTAATGAAAACAGCCCTAGAATTTAAAAAATTTTACAGGTGGTACACAGAGCCGTCATAACCCATTTCGTGGCCCTGGGCTAAACAAAGGACCGGAGGCCCTTTAAAGTTTTGAGCGAAGCAAAAAAGTATTTCTAAAAAAAAATTCGAGCGAAGCGATAAAAAAATTTTAGGTTTCCTTTCTAGAAGCCCCTTTTTTGAATATTCAGTTAATAGAAAGGTTTTAATGTTTAATATTATCATTTGAAACAGTTTTTATGTCAATATTATATGATGAACATTGTATAATATATTTTAAATTGAATATTTACCAGAACTTATATTCTTTAAACTATTTTCTTTCTAGCTATTTGAATTCCCACACTTCAAAACTTGTAAAATGTTTCTTAAGATATAAATGTGATGTATTTTTTAATAAATTGTGGGGATCTTTGTAAGATATAAAGTGTAAAGTACTTTTATTAATTTGGTGGCCTTTTTTAATGAATGACCCTGGGCTACAGCCCATATTGCCCATGCCTTAAAACGGCTCTGGTGGTACAGTTGTATCCTGTTAAAACACACAAAAAAATTAAATCCGAATAAGTGATGACTTCACGGTCAAAAAAGCAGATTAGTATTCATATATAAATTTTTGAAAATCCGATTATTCGAAATATATTCCGATTGTTTTTCTCCGATTATTGTAAGCGATTAACCGGGTTTTCGATTAATCGGATATCATTCCCTAGTATACTACTGCTCTGCATTACTTTTTTGACTCATCGTAAAAATCAAATTATCATAATTATTGATGGAAATTTAAAGGTAGAATAGGGTTTATGGACTAAATTACATTTTGAGCCAATAAAAGTATACAAAAATATAGCTCAATATTAGCTACACAATGTATTATATATCTATTATAATAATTCAAAATTTAGTTGAAACAACAACCAAAAAACCAGCCACTCAACGAATAGTTATCCAAACAATGCTTCCAGTGTGCTTATTGCTATTCATCACTCTCACAATTACATTTTTGGTCTTAATGACCATTTATAACAGATACTCTTATAAAATTTAGTATTTAATTGAATTAAAACTATATTTATAAAATTTTTATTTTAATTCTCATGTCTAGACTCTAGAGTAGACTAAAAAGAGCACTTTTGAAATGATAAAACGAGTAGAAAAATAATATAATCTATCTATAAATCAGTGTTTCTCAAACTGGATGATATCGCCCACTAGTGAGCGATTTGACTTTTTTACTGGGCGACGCGAAAATGTATAAAAAAAATTAAATTAAATTGAACGATAATTAATTTATTAAGAGTTTGACAATATAAGTTATCTAACACCAATTATCTGTGTAGTAAGTATGTTGCCTTTTATATTTTAATAAAATTTAGTTATGCCTGCTTCTAAAAAATATGTTCGTGGATATTTTACTGATTATTTAAAATTTGGTTTTATCGAATCTAGTGTTTCGAAACAATTACCGTTATGTTTGTTGTGTTAAGGCATTGTTAAACGAAGCTATGAAACCATCTCGCCTATTGTATCACCTTAAATCACAACATTCAAATAATGTGAATAAGCCAGCTACTTTTTTTGAAGACGTCTATCAAAAATTTCAGAACCGTCATACTGTATCAGATACAGTGTTATTATATTATTACATTATTATTATATTAGATACACTGTATCTACATTATTTAAAAACCAGCATATAAAAAATAAAAATGGATTAATGGCATCTTATCGCATGTCCTATCTCATTACAAAAGCTGGCAAAGATTATACTGTTGGTGAAAAATTGATACTACCTTGTATTGAAGAATTTATAACTACTTTTATGCAGCAAGATGCCAGTTTCTCTTTAAAGTCGTTACGACTTAGTAACAATACCGTGTGTCGACGTATCGATGAAATGGTAAATGATATTGAAGTTCAATTAATAAATATTCTAAGATCAACTAAATTTTCTATACAGTTGGATGAATCTTCTATATTCGATAATAATTCAATCCTAATGGTATATGTGCGATATCTAAGTAAAGATAATTCATATAAAGAAATGTGTACGAAAACTTATTTACTATAAAAAGGGTATTTCAATATTTAAGAAAGTAAAATCTTATTTCAATGATAAAGCTATTCTTATGCAAAATATTGTAGCTTGTGCTACTGATGGTGCCCCATCAATGGTTGAACGATATTGTGGTTTTGTTGCATATTTGAAAGAAAAAATTAAAAAATTTTTATGAGTACATTGTGTCATTCTTAGGCACCATCTTGCTGCAAAACATTTACAGGCCAGATTGCATGGTTCTTTAAAAATTATAATTAGCATTATAAATAAAACTAATTCTAATAATGACAGAATGTTTCGTCAATTATGCATTAATAATGACGATATTTTCATTATGCTTTTGTTACATACAGAAGTACGTTGGCTTTCAAAGGCTGCATGTTTAGATCGGTTGGTCGAGTTGTATGAGACGATTTCTGAGTTTTTGGAGAAAGAAGATTAGTAAGATAGTAGTTAGAAAGTAAATATTATCAAAAGCGATGTATTTTATTTGGCAGATATTTTTATAAAATGCAATGAATGTAATTTACAATTACAAGGAAACAATTTCACACTGATATACTGCAACAAAATTATCTCAGTGTTTATTAAAAAATTAGAAATATTTAGTTATAATTTAGCAAAAAAGGAATTATACCAATTTCCTAGATTGCTTTCTATAAAAAACGAAATAAATCACTGATATGAAGATTTTTTTATCACATCAATAATCTCAAAAAAGACATAGAAGGTAGATTCATTGACATATTAGATCTAAAAATAAATGATTGGATGACCGATCCATTTTCTATTAATATCAGAGATGCTGATATTGCATGTCAAGAAAAATTGTTAGAAATTCAACATGATGAAAAGTGTTAAAATGACTATAAAATAGGTAATTATATACAAATGTGGCAAAATATTAGAATATCTCAAATTTATCAAATATATGGAAATAAATTCTGAACTTAATGATTATATCTTCATATTTAGTTGAAAAAGGTTTTAATGCCGTAAATCGCATAATGTCAAAGAAAAGGATTAATATGGATATTATTAAAAGAGGAGATATTCGTTTATTTGTTTAGTTATTTATTTATTATTATTTGTCAAAAATTGAACCCGATATAAAAAGATTGGTTAACGACCATGAAGCGCAAGGATCACATTAAATGTTATTATCTTATTCGCTAATAATACTTTCATAATACAATATATATAAAAAGATGCAATAGTAGAAGATGATATGATGTTGAAGATGCAGATTAAAAATATTTAAAAAACGATTTGCGACAAACCTCCACAAAAATTCCTTCTACAACCAAATAACGAACCACTAGAACCAACTACCCAAATCAATTACATCACTCAAATCCTTAACAGCTTTCAAAAAGCAAACCACAAAAGTTAATTTTAAAAAAACTATTACTTAAAGCAATATATATGGTATACAAGCAAATTGCTTACTTCAATAAATCATTATTATTAATTAAAATTTATAAATAACTAAGTAACCATGAATATTTTACATTTTTTAATTTTTAAAATTACATTTAAGAGTTAATAAACAGAATAATTCCACATTTTTTTAATGTCACTCTATGTTATTGTACACTGGCTACAATTTAAGAAGCTTTTACAATAAAATTTACGACAAGAAATACATTTTGTAAAAATATAATTTACATTAAATTAGTACAATTAATTATTAAAAAATATAGCAGATCATTATAAAATGGAACATATGGAGAATTTTTTTGTTTATTTAACAGTTCATTTTTAATAGTTGAGATCGAAGTTTGAAAATATACATAGATTAATATAAAATTTAATTAACAAAATAAAATTATATTTATCATTGTTTCGCATTCCATAGATAGTATCCAATCATATTTTTTATGTATTTAGATCGGTATCTATTTTCATATAGGAGGAGTGTTGGTGGAACCTCTCTCCATGTTCGTTGGGCCAGGTCTACATTGTCGGGAAACATATTTAGGTGGCATTATAAATAATGGATTTTTGGACATAGAAGATATCCCATCGCACAAGATTTAAAGTACATATAGCATACATTGCAAATATGTGATGGGGTCCAAATATTTTTTACGTTTTTTGCCGACATGCCAAAAGTACGTTCGTATGCAATGATAATTGAATAGTTCATATCATACATTATCTTCGATTTGACAACGTAAATCACGCAGATGTAACAATACTTTGATGCGTTTTCGTAATTACACATGTTGTTTATAAATTATAAGTTATCTATGATTACGATATCAATGATAACAAAATATCACTAATAATAAATATTTATTTACCATAATAGTTAAATAGATTCTACTATAATTTGACAGAATAGTTATAATTACAAGAAAAATTATTTAAATGGGTGTATATTTGAAACCTGATCTGATATCAAAATAATATTTTCGATATATGAATTTGTGTTTTATACTCTTTACATTAGTAGGATTATTAGTATGCTATATTTTTTTCGGTTTATTTTGTGCCCTAGTGTAATAATTATAATAATTCAAAATAGCGAATATTCCTCAAAGGGTTAAAAATATTTATACCGACAATGTATGTACTGATATCTATATCAATACTTTTAAGCGATTTGTTCTATAATCAAGATTTAATATTTCTAAAAAATAAATCAATTTTTGTTACAACACAAGTCATAATAACAAGTCAACACAAATAGAGTTATGTACATCAATATTTGTAAACATTGACCTTATTATAATTTTGACAAAATTATATTTATGCACACACTCTTTGTTCTTGTTTTTATTTGTTATATATACGAATAGTAGCAAAACACTGAAGCCCACCAACGAGGAAGTTTCAAAACATGACTTACATAATTCCATTTGTTTCTTGAGTGGAATATATGTAGTCAACAACCAAGTTTTAAAGAAATTGATTATATATAAAGTACATAAATTTAAATTTAAAATTTACAAACAATATGATTACACACAATTCTTAAAAGAGATTTGTAAAAGAGGCAAGTTGTATATTGTGAAATTGAAATTTGTTAAAATTCAAACAATTATGGTTAGTGTTGAATTAAATATAGACATGCCACACAATGTACTAGTTTTAAAATATAAATCAATTGACATACATGATTTAGACGTGAGAATAGGAGAAAAGAGTATAATTATTTATAAATATTTGGATAAAAGAATGTACATATTACGCGACGGGAAAATAGAAGAATTCACAGTTGATTATGGAATTAAAAAGGCCCTTTTTATTGGTAAAAAACTTTTTTATACAATGGAAGATAGTTTCAACGAATTTGATTTGATAACACATAAAACACGGAAAGTATTTAGATCGGATTTAAATGTTTGTATCCATGAAAAAATAATTTTGTATCAAAACGAGAGCAACTCTATTTTTACTATAAACTCAAAAAGGAAGCATGTCGAAGCGACATTTCCAAATTATGCCAAAAAAAATTTACTCAATACTCCAAATTTCAGTTTTGTTAACATTAGAAGATTGAGAAAGCGGTTGATTTTAATTCTTAAGGTAATATTTTGTATTTTACAAAAACCACATCAGGGAGTATAGCGTATTTTTGTTGTGAAGTCTAATGTAATCCTTACTTATATAAGGTAAAGTAAACATTTTGTACAAGAACACAATTATAAATTACATTTGATTGCCATATTTTCCCATAGTAAATATTTTTATACATGAACACTAGGGTGTCCACTTTTTATGTTTTTTTCATTAGAAAACCCATTTTGCATGTTTTAATGGTAATATGATAATATTAGGTATTAGATCTGAAGTTCAAAGAATCTTGTAGATCTAAATCCCGAATCTAACATGATATATAAAAATAAGATAAAAACAAGTATTGATGTAAATTAGTTTAATATTAAAGTGAAGTAATTTCACTATTACAACACATGTGGATGCCTTTTGTGATTTTATGCATTTATCACCCAAAGAAATGAAATCGGTTAATATCCCAAATGTTATTATTGAAATTCATGTGTGGATTAGGGCCAAAATTATCAAAAAGTCAAAACGTTTTAACCTTTTTATGGCTGATATGCCATAATATGATGATAACTATTAATTTTATGATTATAATAACTATTACGTAAGTTATGTAACGTAACTCGTATCTAAATTCGCTCATACATCCCTACTTATATAATATGCTAAGCAATATTTGTTTGTGTGTGTTACCAAATATTTCAATAACTACCAGTCTTAGAATTTTATAAATACCACATTTAAATTACAGTTTTTTCCGGGGTGTTAGTAAAATAAATTTCAACCTCCCAAACTTACATCTTACGAGTCAAACAGTCCAATTATCCATTTTTTGAAAATCAAACGAGTTAGAAAATTTAAAAAAATATAGACTCTGATGCGGATTTTAAAATCATAAATATTACCATAAATTTAAATTTAAAAAAATTATATCTTCAGGGCTAAAACCACAAAGTACCCTTCTTTTTTTAATGAAAACAGCCCTAGAATTTGAATTTACAGGTTGTACAGTTGTATCCTGTTAACACACACAGAAAATTTCAATCCTAATAAGTGACAACTTCACGGTCAAAAAAACATTTTAGTATTCATGTTTTTTTTCGAAATATTTTATTAAAACAAAAAATGTGAAATAATTAACGGTGCGAAAATTAAAAAAAAGAAGAACATTCTGATAGAGCTTATTCCAGTTGATATAAATACAAAATTTTTTTGGTAGAAAAAAATGTGGCGGCAGAGCTAAGTGCTGTTTGTACGTAGTACATAATAGTCAATCTAGTAATATATAAAACATGTACCTAGTCATGCAAATAATATTAATTTATTGTAAACTATTCAATTTAGGAAAAAGAGCAGCCGGGAAACTTTGGTGAAATATTTAATAAGGTAAAAAGATATATTTATAGTGTCTTTATATGTGATTCTACATACGAAAAATTTAAACGTGTAACTACCATTCCTGAAAGTAAAATACCCTACAAATTACATTCCTTAACGTCTCGTGATTATACTATCGTTATAGCTCATGTTAATAAGACTGCATATATATCGTATGATAATGCCGATGGATTTGAAAAAATGTTTTTACAGTATAAGATTAACATTAAAAGCATTGAAAATTACGAAAATTTGGATGTAATTGTAATGAAAGCAAATATTGACGAAGTAAATTACATGCTCTTTAATTACGGTTTAAAATTATGGACCAAGAAAGAATTACAATATATACACAAAATATTTTCCACATATATATCCTCACACAACTATCCAATATATTCAGGAACAAACGGAAATGAAGTTTTACTTACATTTGATGCTTTCAGAACTTGGCACAAACTAGAAATAAAAAAAATTGATCGTTACTTAGTTGGAATGTATCACAATATCGGTAATCCAAATAATGAAAAATTAATGTTGAAATTGATCGATCGTTCCAATATTTATATTTTTAAATTTGATATCCAAGTCCCTAAATGTACGTCAAGTAATACTTTTATTGCTGAAAATAAATTGTTAGTTTATACTGGAAATGATCCATATAGCAACATTTGCACAGTTAATGAAAATGATATTAGGACTAGGCGAAGTTTCAAATTTCAATGTGCGCAAACTGATTACCAGTGTAATTTTGGGTATCATCAAGATTTTGGGACAAAATTGTGTGTTAACGATAGGCACACTACTAAACTTAATGTATGTTTTAATGGAATAATGCAAACTATTGATCCAGATGCATATGAAAGATTATATTCTCAAAAATATTATGATAATTATTGTTTTACTAATATTATGGTTAGTAGAAGTTCTGTGAATACGTCGTGTAGATTTATTAAACATAATTTACGACGTCATATAAAAACAATAATAACACATCATAAAATAATAGAACACAATAGGTTGAAGTCTGTTATTGGTGGTATTGTTGGTTCGTGTGTCGCATTTATGATCTTGTTGTTTGCAATTAAAAAATGTAAAAGTCGCGGGAATTATCGGGTGGTCGATCACATGTCGTAATTTGTTTATTCAATAAAATCTTTCTTTTTTGTTAATCGTTAGTCATCCCTAAGTTGCGAATTTAAGAAATTTTTTTAGCGGGGTTTTTTATTTAAAATGAACATGGAATTATTGTATTTTTCTCTATATATGGATCTAAGTCAGAGGATTATGATGTATATTTTTTATAGTAAAGTACGATTGTAAGTTGTATATGATACAATTGTAAATCATTACATTATATTAAAAATTTAATTTGTACATTGAAAAAAATAAAATAGAGGTAAGAGGTTTTTCTCTGTGAAAAAATTTACATGGTATATACACAATTTGTTAAGAGGTATTGAAATATAAATAAAGTTCATTTTTTTGACATGGGGCGGTATCGCATATAATAATCTATAGCTGTACTAAAAAGTGCAAAGCCAAGACCACCTAATCCTGCAGATTTGAGACCAGCTAAAATATTAAATATGTATAAGATATAATAGAGCAATAGTCCTTCAACCTTTTACACAGATGGTCACTGTAAGGTGTCACAGTTACCATTATACTTATTCTATAACTTAATTTTAGACGGAAACAGTTTCTATCTGAATTTTAAATAAAATAGACATTCCCTATAGGACGAAACTGATTCATCATTTTTATGTCTATTTTATGGCTATTTGAATTTAATTAAAATTTTTATAAATATAGACAATAAAAAATAAAATACACAGAGAAAATAGATTAAGAACCAGCTATAAATTAAAATAACTTTTACCTCTAGCACCAATAACAGAACCGACGATTCCACCCGATATCATACTGTTTGACATGTCACTTTTACCACGATACTATAATAAAAATAATGAATATTTTGACCAAATCAAATCAGAAACCAACAAAGTTCGTATTGTTAGAAACGAAAAAAAAAATTTTCCAAGTTTATATAAAGCCTCTAGGAAATTTCGATGTTTATCCAAAACATAGAAAAATGTACTATCAATTTAATCCTTTCAGTGTTCAGTGAAATTTTATGTACTATCACCAGTGGTGATTCACCACAAGCCTAGAATTTATGTTTTAATTTAAACTTAATCCTTATATAAATTTGCAAAATTTGTTTGTGTTACGCTTTATTTAAATAACTACCCGTCTTAGAATTTTATAAAGTCCACATTTCAATTACAGTTTTTTCCGAGACGTATAATAAGATAAATTTCAACCTCCCAAACTAACATCTTACAGGTCAAAAACACCAATTGTTCCTCTTTTTGAAAATCAAACGAGTTGGAAAATTTAAAAAAATTATGGCTTCAGGGCTAAAACCCTAAATTACCCTTTTTTTTATGAAAACAGCCCTAGAATTTAAAAAAATTACAGATGGTACAGTTGTGGCCTGTTAACACACACAAAAAATTTCAATCCGAATAAGTGACGACTTCACGGTCAAAAAAGCATTTTAGTATTCATATATTTTTTTCCGAAATAATTATTATAACAAAAAATGTTAAATAATTATCTGTCCGAAAATTAAAATCAAAACATAATACATTATAATGTAATTAATAACTAATTATACAATATTCAATAAATTTTTAGTACGTTTTTATTCTGGTGGCTTTAATTTATATGAAAATTTGATAAGTGAAATGAATCTTACGAAATTTTTTGTAAAGTAACCATCAGTTAATGATTTGAGTTTGAAATTACATGAAATTTAAATTAATAATATCTTAATTATGTATAATATACATTGTATATATCTTACTGTTTCAACCATACATTCTGTAGCAGAATACATTAAACCTACAATTGCAAAATTTTTGGAATATGAAAATGTCCTGTGTTTCATTTCTTTCCATACCAACTTGATGGTGGGTGTTTCTGTTCCAGTGATATTTGGATCTATTCCAGCTGTAAATATTCCCATTGCAGCACCAATAACTAACCCTAATTAATATATTAAAAATTGTTCAAATGACAATGAATACAATATCATGATTCATGATGATTATATATGAGTGATGGCAAAAGGTGTTATGAAAGGTTGACTGAATCAATAAATGACAAATCAACGTTAGCCCAAATAAAAATAAGTAAATGAGAAAAAGGAAACGATCTATATAACCAATTACTATTTCAGAATTAATTAAAACGAATAGATGAAGGTTTCGATGAATTTATATCTCTATTGGGACTTTTGTAAGTAATTGTAATTAATAATAGATCTTTTATCAATCATTTTTGACCGCATTTTAACTGACTAAAAAATATATACAATTTAAATAAATTTAATTATGGAAATGTATATTGTACATGATGTGACGAAAGATGATATCACAATTGCGTTTTTCAAGACAATAGGGCCCTTAAATTCAACAAAAATTTGCACATGTGGATGCCATATGAAATTTTCATAAAATTTAATATACACACATTGTCTAATAAATTAAAAAAATTGGGATAAATTCTTTACGCAAATGTTAACAAAACAAAATTAAGATGCAATAATTCACTTTAAAGTAAAAGGTAATGTGATATGACGGTCCACCTCAAACAAGTTTGGGAACCACTGCTTTAAAGGACTGATAATAGTGAATAGTAATATTTTTAAGTTACATTTTCAAAGTGAATTTATTTTTTTGGTATAATAAAAATGTGCCCTCGGAAAAGCTAGGAATTCTAAAACCATAATGAATGGCGTTTTTTTGGATTGTATATAATAAAATGACACAAGTTTACCTCCAACTCCACTGAGACACGCTTTGAATGTACAACTTTCTGATACACTTATTATTCGTTTCTCCATTGCATCCTTAGGGGTATTCATCAAAGTAGGAATATATAGAGTATTTTCAGATACTTTTTGTTTGCTTTCCATTATTTTATTGATTGTTTCATAAAAGTTTTTGTCTGGTTCGGTCATTTTTATGTAAGTTCAAAGTCAAATTGTTCAATTTATCTATATCTATGGAAATTATCAATATCTAAAGTTATCTTTAAAAATTGTATGAATCGTTGAATATTATTTTATAAATTATCCCTTTGAACAGCCGAACGTGCCATCTCGAGCCCATAAAAAAATTTCACATTTGATACGCCATGTCATATTGTCTTAACCACTTCTCCATGACCGTGGATTTAACAATTCATTTTCAAAATTTAGAAAAAATATTTAGTAGAGCTTTAATTTGATGCTACCAGTAGCGATTTAATTTTTTAGACCCAAAAAACAATAATTTATTTAAGTTTCACCATCTCGTGTAGACATGAAATTAGTGACATGGACAAAAATGTATACATTTAATATTTTCACAAAATTGAGTGATTAATTAAAATTTTCAGTCTTATATTTTTCTATAAATTTCATATGAGCACTATCAGTATCGGCTAAACCATCAATAGATTCATCCGAGATAGTTGATTGAGACGTGTTTTTAGTAATATTTTCTTTATTTTTAAAATATTTTGGTAGTGAAACATCTTCCATATCTACATTTGGTAACAGAGATTGATCAAAATGTAACCAAGGTTTTACTTCTGGACAATGTTTGTATTTCCATTTGGTGTAACAACGAGCTACAATGAAGTAAATTATATAAATCTAAAATTAAAAACCTTTTGTAATAAGCCTATTAATATATTCAGGTAGCAGTATAGTGGAAACTGAATTAATTAACCAACTTGGAATGTTTCCCATGGGATGAACATGGGCTATGCTGTATAAAATTATTGCATTCTCGGGGGCTTGCTTCTCTGTACAAAAATACCCGCTTAATAAAGAGATTCCACGTATAACGTCACGTTTATAAGGTATTTTCTAAATAGAATCACAAAATTATAGTTATATATGAAAATAATGAGTAAATCCGGCATATGAACTCACTAAAGGGTATTCATATCTTAAATTTCACCCAAAACCAACATCCCAGTATCGTTATTGTAGTATATAAATAGTACAATGTACAATTAATAAAACTCACTTTATGTGATATAGATTTTGTAATTATAACAAATTCGTCTTCAAAAGATTTATGTGATCGATGAACTACAAAGTCTCTATTTTTGAACGGTATAGGACTTTTAACTAAATGTATTGGAATGTTTTAAAAGCAGAAAAGAAAATATACCTTCAAAGTATCCGATATCATTATTTTTATCAATACTAAAGCAGTCTTTAGATTTGACGAGATTCTTGTCCCATTTTATTCTAAAATCATTATCCATCAATACATCAAACATAACATCTTTTGAAAAATTTTTAATTGTTGTTTTGCTCTAAAATAGACAAATTAAAATGTCAACACATACATGTAAAAAGTCTACTTTGATTCATATTGTCTTTTATTTATATTTTTTCACCTAATATATTATACATTGAAAAAAATGTAAAATAATTTTTACCACCTCACGTTATTGATTTTAGATTATGATTTAAAAATTTTATAAAGAAAAGTAAAAAAAATATAGATTAATAATTTAACATCTAAGAAACTACAAAAAAACCGCAAGGTAAATAAATAAAGATAAAATCAATACATACACGTCATTATACAATATCTAACAAAGTATTACTTTCAACATCAACAAACAACTATAGTATATTATAATCAAACGCAAGTCACAGTATAATTATCATTATTCATGATACGTAACTGTCAATTGAATCATCTAAAATTACTTTCGCCATAAAAATATGATACCAAATACTCCATCGGGTATAAATCAAAAAATTACTTTAATTTTTTTTAAATCAGACTTTTCGTCCACAATAGTGTAAATTTGAATATCATTTTTGTTATATTTTAGATTCCAACCAATGTTATTGTAAAATGATTTAATGAAATCTTCAATTTCTTGTTTATCTGGGAGTCTAATGTCATCTTCATAATCAGAATCCATGAATAAACTTTTCAATCTGTTTGTATATAAATTACAACATGTTTTATTTAATTTAAACAAAATCTTGTTTAAACTTTACCTTTATCATAATGTTCATGTTTTTACATGTTACTGTGGATAATTTAAAAAATACAGGTGATTTGGTGATACAAGTCGATACAAAGGAAAAATAAAAATTTTAGAGACCTTAATTAATTTTAGAAATAAAAAGAAATTTAATTAATGAAATAACACGAATATAGATTGAAATTTACAAATTTAATTAGAAAAAAATTTATTAATTTTAAATTTTTATAATATTTTTTAAAATAATATTGGAAAAAGAGGATAATTCCCTTAAGCTTTAGTAATTTATGGTTGAAATAAGAGGGTTTTAAAAAAGTTTTGTTAATGTATTAAAAATTACTTTTTACCGGGAATGTGTAGATAGTTTGTATTTATATCAATGGAATAAGCTGTATCAGAATAATCTTTCTTTTTTTAATTGTAGGACCGTTAATTATTTCAAAATTTTCGTTTTAATAAAATACAGTTTGTAGTTTTGATATAAAAAAAAGTATTGTAAAGTGCTTTTTTAAATGGAATTTTTTGTGTGTGTTCACTAGATATAACTATTAGATATATTTTGTTTAAAATTCTAGACTATTCTCATTTTTAAAAAAAAAAACAATCTGTGGTTTTAGTCATGAAAATCAACTTTTTTGAGGTGGCCATTTATTGTAATGCTTAAGATTTTAAAAACTATCCAAGAATTTATGTTTTATAAAATTTTAGGACATGTTTTATTTTTAAAACAAAGTATAATTTGTAGTTTTGACCATGAACGCATGCGTTTCTGAGGCTGAGATTTACGACAATGTTAATGATTTTAAAACGCGTCTCAGAATGTATGTTTTATTAATTTTTTGGAATGATTTATTTTATTTTTTAAACAAATGGAAAAATTGGGTTTTTGACCCGGAAGGACTGTAATTCGGAAACTAAAAAAAAGATATAAAAACGCTCTGGGAAAAACTGTATTAGAAATTCTGCATTTTAAATAAATGGTAACACACAGACATTCAATTTTATATGAATAAAGGATAAACAAATACTGATGTAAATATCATCATATAATGTATATAAATTAAAGTTGAAATCAGATTAATCCAAAATATGACTACAGTAAAATCTATACTCCAACGAGAATTTTTCTACCCATTAAAAGAGCGACTAATAAGTGCTATCCGTGTATCAAAAACAAGTAATCGTAAATACTCAAAATATATGCTATGCATGTCTGTTTCAAACATGAACGTGCACTTGGTAAGAATATCAATGTTAAAATATGCTTCAAAATCAAATACATACAAACAAAAAGACGAATGGAACCTGTCATCAATAATATCAATCGAAGGTAGTGACAACACATCAGATAAAGTTGGAATAAGTTTTGAATTTATTAACAATCAAAATTTATCGGTGCACTGTGAAGATGAAACAAAAAAGCGTGATTACTTGGCAAATTTGTATCAACTATGCTGTCGAACTCTGGATAAAATGCCAGAATTTTATAACATGCCACTATCAATATTTGACGAAAAACGAAGCATTCCTCATGAATTTAGAACAGAAAACAATGACGATAAAATCCAGACACGATACAACCTTAGCGAAAGTGAAAATCGCACAGATTCTCTGCTTAGCGAAGAAGCTTCAAACATAATTGACATTATGAACAAGTACGACTTGTCCATTAAAAACGTCGACACTTTTTCAATTCATTTAAAACAACAATTGGATGACTTGGACGGTGAAAATATTCACACCATTATTGAATCCGAAAATCGTATTGGTGAAATTATGAAGTTAATTGACAATGGTCTCGATATTGTCAATAACATTGAAGATAAATTGGATGTTTTTGACAAAAAACTTATGGCTGTTCAAGATTTAATGGAATCTGCAAAAGATAAGGATTATATACTAAATTTACAAAACAAAAATTTTATGAAATTACGTGATGTTTTGGAGATGTTTATAAATGTTTATAATATTGGAGACGAAAATATCAAAACTATTGAAAATCTTGCACTGTCTACTGATGAACAAGTTTTGAATAAATCTTATAAGGCTATTAAGAAACTAACAAATATTTTAAAAAATGCTGAAATTGATCCCAATATTAAGCATTTGTATGCTTATAAAAATCAAATTAATTACCTTGAAAGTTTGAAAAAAGTTTTCATCGAACGTTTTGTTCAATATATTCATAGCATCTTTAATGATATTGTTAATAAGAGGAATTTAGAAATTTCTCTAAATCCTTCCGTCATTATTTCTATTGGGCTCAATGAACAATTGGAGCATTTTATTCCATTTATGGTTTGGTTGTATAGTATTTCAGAATCTAACGCACATAATTTAAAAAATGTAAGGTTTTTTCGTTTTTGTTTCTATTGTTTTTAATATTTTTTTAGGTATATATACAAAAATTTAGTAAATTGTACGAAAATTACATTTCTCAGTACTTTAAAACTCTCAGATCTCGTTTACTCAAAAATCATAAAAAAGGTTTGTTTTTTTAAGTGCTTGTATAATTTTTTGATTTCAGGCAGTCTTTCTGAATTTTCAAATGCAATATTGAAAATTATTTAATTCCGGTTGTAGGAATGTGAATTCTTTGTTAATCAGGGAATATAGGATTTAGGAGGGAGATGAAAATATTGAAATATTTATCCAGAGTGTAAAAATGTACTATACTACTGGAAATACCTCCCCTAGCAATTAAGATCCTGTAAGAATTTTAAAAAGTCGGTTCATAATTTTTACCAATACTAAAAGAAAGCCTATTACTAAATATTAATTTTAATGCTTGAATCCATTGCGAGTACTGTCGTGTACCCTTTTGGGACAATAATACATTATATGGTTCATCATTGGCACACGAGTGCACGAAAATTTAAATGTTCTTTATTATGTGTGTCAAGATTTTTAATTTTTATTTTCGATGCTGCATTTTTAAATTGTTTAAATTTTAAATTGTGAAAACTTAGTATAAACTATATTTTAGTTAATATTATGAATATAAATTCCAAATCGGACATTTCCCAAGATGGTAGCTCTAAAACTTCTGATTATATGGAAGATGATGCAATCGATTTCGATCAGGTAAATTTTTAGTTTTTAACGTCAAAATTGATCTTGCCAATAATTTAAAAAATTACATTTTTTACATTGTCGTCGAGTTTGTCGATTTTATTTGTCATTTTTAATTAAAATGTGATGATACATCAACCCGCTTCCAACATTTTTTGTTCATATTCAAGGCCCACAGAAAAACAAAAATATCCCATAGCCACCTTTCCACGTGTCTGGGTTTACCGTTTAAGTTGTCTTAAAATATTTGATATTCAAAAATTTAAATAAATTTTTACCAGATTGGATTTTTCACTAAAGGCATGATATACATGAACATGGGATTTGTACCTTACTTTTGGGTAAATTATAATTTTCTTTTAATAATTGATAAAAGTAGATTTTTCTAGGTCAGGGGTGTCAATTATGCGGGCCTCGGGCCATTTGCTGCCCCCAATTATGGTTTAATTATTATTTCATATTTCATTTTATGAATTAAAATTATTATAAATTAATTAAATCTGTTAGTTTTAACATAATTTTTTAAGTAAAGATTTTTTTTTGTGGCCCGCGTAATAATTTTTTTCCACATTTGGCCCGCCAAGCAAATTGAGTCTGACACCCCTGTTTTAGGTCAATTTTGTCTAAGAATTTCCTTCAATGGTTTGTAAAAACAATTTTAACTATGAGGCAGAGTTTACAGAGTGTCAAAGTGAAATATGGAATAGTATTCTACATCCTATTATCGTTAATCAATGACATCATTTTTTTTATTGTTTATACTACTACAGATATGGTTACTAATAAATAGTTTAGCTACCACCATCCTAATGGTTAGTACGGGAGTGTTTATCTAGTTTTGTAAAAGTTGAGTTTCAGAGTTTTTCTGTTTTGTTATAACCGTGTCGCTTGTATATAAAAGTCGTAGTCCAACTTCGTGTAATTTAAATTTTACTTCTGATGTCCATGTCTCTATTGTTTATTAAGGCGTAGAGGTCTTTAATTATACGAAACGAAAATAAAATTGTAATCATTGAAATCTGTCTGTTTACACATCAATCGTATACATTTGTAAATGTTACGAGTTAAAATTTCTGAAACTGAAATGATTCATTTTAAAATTATAACGCACAATTAATTAAAACTTGTACAATAGGGTGGACACAATTTCAATATTTTTGAATTTCTTATGGGCCATTAGCTAGAAAGTTTCGTTTTGTTAAATTAACTTAAAATACAAAATTTTAACAAAATTTGAAAACTCTACGAGGGTGCTCAAGGATACTGAATTTTAGTATACGATTTGTATACATAACTATATATGAGTAGGATATACCGAGGGTTTATCTTAGTTTTACCATATTTAAAATAACATTGATTACGGAGACGTTCAGTTTGGCGAAAACTATTGTGTTTAAATTATTATTAAAGGTTTGTAGGTGTGCCTAATTAAAAAAAATGCAATATTTTTGATATTTCGTAAATGTATAATAGCATGCAAAAAGCTAATATTATTTCACTTTTCGAATTGATTATTTATAGATTTAGATAGTTTAGTTTCAATACCCATTAGTGAAATTTAATGTGAAATTGAACCGCAGTGCAGATGTAACTTAAGATTTTTTGAAACTAATGGAATGCATTGGTATGTAGATAATATTGATTTAGGTGAGGTAACCGTTTAACACTCTCTACATCACTTTTTAGTACACATGTATTATATATTTAAACTAGGTTAACTGTTATGTACTACGTACAAACAGTACTTTGCCGATAGCATATTTTGCTAAAACCCCGGAAAAACTGTAATTAAAATGTGGACTTTATAAAATTCTAAGACTAGTAGTTGTTGAAATAAACGATAACACACACAAAAAAACCATATTATATAAGTAAGAATATCATTTTATGGAGCTCACCTTTAGTAATAGTGATTTTTCCGTATCGCGTTGAGTCGCTAATTGATTTATTGTGTTGATTAATATACAGTTTAGGTTTTTTCTTCTGCAATAAGTTTTATAAAAGTTGTTACACGCCAAGAAGAAATCTTTGTGGTCAATTATTTCAATATTTATCCTGATTTGAATATGAATGATAAAGAAATTAAGGTTTTTGATTTTATTGTTTGTATTATCATGTTTTAGGATACTAATGAATACAAGAAAAAGATTTTATTGACTCGGTTTATTTATATTTTAAATTTATTTACTTATATTTTAGAAAATTACTTTTTGCATTATTTGAAAATTTAGAAAGTGAATTAAAAGCTCTCTGTGATTATGGTCATTCACTTTCCAGATTGTATTTTTTACGTTAGTATACATGACAACTCTGGGTTGGTAAAACTTTTTTTTTCAAATGGGGGAACCGAGTTACCATGGTTAATTTTAACGTATACCACATACATTGTTACGTGTTACGGTCCAATACAGTTTTAACTAGTGTCTGGTGAATCTGGTTCGCAATTTATTCATATTTTATTTTAGTAACACAGTGTTAATGCATTCGATTCTACAAAAGTCGATAGTCAAAAGAAACGATTCTGAATTTCTCATAATTATATTGAACAATTGCTTGCATCGATTGGATGAAAATATGGAAAATTTAATTGTAATTTTTACATGTTCCATGAAAATTTATTGACATATTGAATACACATTTTTATTTTAATAGGAATCTGAATGTCGAAACGTTATTGATTATAAACCTTCCAAAAAGGTTTTTGGTATTTTTCCATTTGTTAAAAATTTCGAGGTAACTTTGAAAATTTTTGACATTTACTTTTAGTATTAGAATTATATACACTACATTGAAGAATTGTTGAGAGAATTGGAACACAGAAAAAAATTTGACAAGCTTTATTCTAAACTTTATAAAATAATGAGCGTGTCAATTATAAAATTGTCCAATGAATCTTCAAAGGTGTACCCTTCTTTGGTGTGTTACGGTAATTTTTATGGGCTAGTTTATTAATTTGTTTTTAGAAAACTTTTACCTTCTATCCGGTAATTTAAAGTGTATTATTGTTTAACATTTAAATAACTATTTTAAAATTTAAATGATTACAAAGACAGGGGTTCCCACAATTTTTTCACGGCGAACCGGTAATAAATTATAAAATTTATCGTGGATCATTAAATCGAAATTATTAGGCAACGATATTTTGATAAAAATGTAATGAATTGACTAATTAATAAAAGTTTTTGATGGACTAGTACTGGTCTGCGAACCGGCATTTGGGAAACGCTGGCATGGGTCTTGATACATTTGTTTAGACGTAATTCAATGTGTAAATTTGGACTGTCTGAAGGAGGATCAACGCGATGCTCATCAAAAAAGTCAAATTTATTTAACTGAATATGTGAAACACATGTTGGGAAGGCCTATTGAAAGATTGGGGGTATAGTTTTTTGATTTTTGATTAACCATTTTTAGCTATTTTGTGAAGGAATCGATAGTCTATTGGACACTGGCGTACCTCCATCAGAAGTCATGTTTAAAATTGCATTTAGTAAAAATGAATTAAAAAAAATTATTGTACAGTATCCTGGAAGAATTGTAATACTATGAAAAATGTAAATATTTAAGACTAGGTGAAAGAATCACTAGCTAGAATATATCGAAAAGTTCGAAAGCATTTATCCGTGATACGTTTGGCTAATGTAATTTTTAAAGACAAGTATTGTACAACGTAAATTCTATTTTAAGGTTGTTTGGCTAGAAGTACAGCATTGTTTTTTAAAACAATATGACAATTATCAAAAACTTTTAAATCTATGCTACGGAGACATCAAACTCGATTTTACAGTTTCAGATGTATTGGACTATTTTTCAGATATTGTGGAAAAAGATGGAATCTATTAGCCGCAACCAATATAACCTTACCAAATTTTATTATAATCATCATCTTAATGCAAAATATAATATTAAAACAAGTATTAATGCAAATAAGGATAACACTACTGTGATAATTAATTTGTTGCGTCTTGTTTTTTCCTAAATTGTATATTTTAACTTATCGAAATCGGATTTTAAATTAGTTTTTAATTTAATCAATTTTGATTAGATTACTTTACTAATAGCTGCTTCAGTTAAATCTTCGTTGGCTTTTTCCGTTTGTATATGAGTTGATACAATGTTATCTTCAATTGTATCAATGACTATTCCTTGTTCATTCACAACTTTGTTTAAATTTACAAATATGTCGTTTATTATCAACACGTCGGACTAAATATTTACGTTTTAGCATTTCCATTTAAATTTTTTTAATTTTACCTCCAATCGTTTGATGGCTGCATCTTCATCTTTAAATTGTTGGATAGTTTGTTGTTTCATATCCTTTTTAAAGGGGTTACCATTGATTAATGGGCTACTATCATTGTCGTTGTCATTCTGTCATAAATAGAGTATTATCAAATTTATTTTTAATTTTATTCAAAATAATGAAAGTATCTAGGCTAGTGTTTCCCAACCGTGGGGCATGACGAAATTTTTGGTGGGGCCTGGGAAATATTACACATTTATAGGATTATGAAGCTTTAAATTAATTTATTGTTAATTTTATACAATATTCTCAGGTTTATAAGTGGTCATGTGATCTTTGAAACAATTGATTGTATTATTAAATTATTAGAATAACAAAAAACAAATTTATATATCTTTAATTATTGTGGGCTATTAAATTCAAATTTAACTAAATTGATCAGTATCTGCAAAATACCAAAATTATCTGACTTTTAAACTACTTTTGATAGGATTGGTTTGTTGCCATTTCCATCCTCTTATTTAGCAAAATGCGAGTTTAGGCAGTTTTAGATTACTGACAAAAAAATAAATAGACTACAAATTTCAAAAAGGGGAGATTTACGATTAAAACTTACATTAGTACCTAATATTAATAAACTCTGTCAGAATGGTCAGGCTCAATTGTGTCATTAATTCTAAAAAATAAATACATTATTGTTTTTATCATTATTTTATAATAATTCGCGTTTATTTTTTATCAGTGGGGCCTGGGATTTTTTTAAGAGTAAAAGTGGGGCCTAGCATAAAAAAGGTTGGGAAACACTGATCTAGGCCTAATATCATTTATGGGGTTATATAAGTATTTGACCATGTATACATGTATTTTATGTTTATAATTCTATTGACCGAAGCAATTCACCATTAAGTCCTGGTTACGTATCCATGTTGTGATTTGTTACCCTGGAATAATAAAATTACCCATTCAGCGAAATTCTCATTGTTGGTTTTGAGGTTGTTTAATATTTGCTAATAATATAAAATTATGATAATTTTAAATTATTGTTACATTCTGTAATATTGTGTAATTTTGAATGACTGTTTTGTAATTTTCTTTTAATTTCTCATATTCTCCTGTTTGGTATTTGTCAAATATAAAGTTTTTCTTTAATTGCTGAAATAAATACAAAACGTTGCTCACTATTTCATTGCAACTATTTTCGACTTGGTGTCTATATTTTTATATCAACAAATTTAATTTATTATATATAATTATTAGGTAATTAATTTAAGTAATTTCATTTAATTGATTTCATCAGTTTTATATAATTCTTGAGTAATTGGGTATATTTTGTAATGACATGTGCAATACATATCAAGGATTCATGCCTATACACCAGTCGTTCCAAAATAGAGTACTGGGACCCCTAAGGGGTACCAGAAATTATTTTGGGTACCAGCTTGTCTGATACTATGACTCATAAATTATAGATATTTTTTAAATTCCCAAAAGTAACAAAAAATAAAAATTAATTTGTAATAATATAATTAGTTCCTTATGTATTTACGTCTATTTGATAGTCTCTGCGATTTTGAGGTTGGATGTTAAATATATGTACATTGTACATCACTATTTCGTCAGTTCAATCATTAAAGTGTTTCAGATATCCATTTTCGGTCAAGTAGAGTTTTAACATTTTAAAAAAAAATTTTTTATAATTGATGCGGTGTCATAGTTACACTAAATTTAAATTATTATGGGTACCAAATTATATTTTTTTCAGTATAGGGATACCAACTGTAAAGTATGGAACCGCTGCTATAAATTATTGATTGATCAAATAATAACACAAATGCAATTTGTAACTTTGATCAAATTAAAAATTATTACATTGAATCTATTGTAGAAGTTTTTCTATTACTAGCCAATTTTTTATGATAATTTTCTAGAATTGTAGCTAAAATATAAGCGATTTAACAATTAAATCAATAATTTAAATTAATCAAATACTTTTATTTCGTAATTCGAAAATTTTTTTATTGATGATATCAATTTGGTATCCAAAATTAGACATTCTAGAAAAGAATAAAAAATAGGTTTATAAATTTTTGATAGAAATTTATTTCTGAGTAAATATTTGATTAATTTGTATATTTACAATTTTCAAATTATTTTTTGAAATTTCACAACTGTAACGCCATAAGAGTCATTTACAGAAATTCTGCCTTTTTCATAATTTACATTTCATTGTAAAATAAAGTTTCAATTAGTCAAGTTCAGTTTACAATGGATATAAATATGAAACTTGTAAATTTTCAAAAAATTATGCAAGTCTATGCTTGCAATTTTACTTTACCTAGACTTTTGTCTAGTACAAAAATTTCAAATAACACAAATACAGATTCAATTCCTCAACCTCTTTTGAATTCTCATCAACTGAAAATTAAACAATTGAAAATAAACATTCAAAGTGACGAAATTCAATTGAATCGAAAATTGAATCAAATCGATAATTGGCTCGATAAAAATAAGTTGATTAAAATTATAATTTATTCCAAAAAATCCAATATACCAAATGTAAATGAAATTATTAAAAAAGTAGGATTTTTAATAATTAATGCTTTTTTATGCCTAGTCTCATACGACTATTTGTATCATTATAATGTGCTCAAGTGGTCACAATTTCATAATTTTTATTTATTTTTTGATGCCTTTTCAATATTCCATTAAAATGAAAATTTTACATGGCCTATATTACATATATTAACCATTACACTGCCGTTAAAAAATATAAAATATTTTTGCCTCATTTACTCCCTTACAGAGATCTACGCGACACCTTGTGAGTACATTTGTTGTTCATTGTATAAATTGTGTGTAACTAAATTTAGATATCTTGTAATGTATCAGAAAAGCTATTGAATAAATACTCTAAAGACACGTATAAAATCACTGGAATTGGTTCATCTTATATAACATTACGTTACTTGTCTTTGAAATAAAATTTTACTTGGATTGTTAACATTTATTTTGACTGATAATTTTTCTATCAAAATGTCTTTCAAATAGATAAGAAAATGCATCAGAATTCCATATGATACGTATGAAGTAATTTCCAAGTCAAAATTAAAAAATACCCAATAATACATTACTTTTGTTTAAAAAAATAAAATACCTGCATATTTTGTTGCACAGCACTTTAAATACTTATAAAATAAAAAGAGGTCATCATGATAAATGATTTATTTGGGACGTTGATTAATTTATTCACTTTAAAAATTGTTGTAACCTTTTAACCTAAATCGATAAAGATTATAAAGAACTATCTAATTGAATGTATTTGACCATAAAGGTAGCGGTCATTGTGTATTCTGCCAGTGCTGAGACCCGCACCCGCACTGAGAATTATTAAACCTATCATTGTGAGTCAGTAATATTTTCTGCTATCTGCGATATAATATAACTAGGTTAACTGTTATGTACTACGTACAAACAGCACGTAGATCTGCTAAGGCATATTTTTAAAAATTGCATAGCAATAAAAAAAATTTCGAAGGAATGAATTATATAGATT
>LWCA01001303.1:0-10185 GCA_001642005.1 Intoshia linei | reverse complement strand
TTAAAATGATGAGCGCAACTCGAATCGGCATCTTTGCAACACCCCATTCTAGATAATTTTATATATCATGATAATCCACCATTTCCGCACTAATCTCCCTTAATTCTTTGATGGGTGTGACACCCTAATACACATATATGTGGAATTAAACCAGATTTTGAAAATTTCCAAAATATAATTCCTGTAATGATAATCTTTCTTTTTCTTAATTGTAGGACCGTTAATTATTTCAAATTTTTTGTTTTAATAAAATAGTTTATAAATCAAAAAAATGAATATTAAAGTACTTTTTTGACTATAAAGGCGTCACTTATTCAGATTGAAATTTTTTGCGTGTTTTAACAGGATACAACTGTACCATCTGTATTTTTTTAAATTCTAGGGCTGTTTTCAAATTGTTCTGAAAATTATCTTTTTTGAGGTTTTCATTTATGATAATTTTTAGTTTTTCCGAGGACGTGTTTTTATTTATTTTTCAGTTTCAGAATTTGAGTCCTTCAGGATAAACCTAATTTTCCCTTCATTTCATTTATAATCATTTAATGAACATTACACAATAATAACATAACTATAATTCATCATGTTCAACAATTGGTTTACTAGACTTGGCTTTATTAATGAAACTCTCAATCGCTTCCATTGGTAATTTAGAGGATGCACATCGAAAACCGATATTGACAGCAGTTGTATCTGGAGTATTATGACTTCTAATTAAAAATATTAAAATAATAAGACAATTTCAAAAAAAATTCTAAACAATACATTATTACGAAATATTTTTGATTCCATACAAGAAAAATTTTCAAATTCTAATTGCAACACTTTTTACAAGTTAGTATTGTCCCCCATTTGATAGAATCAATTTGGTTAAATCTGTATAGAAGACAGTATTGAAAAAACGGAGAGTTTCATATGAAAATGGTAGAAACCACTATAATTTGCTTAAATTGTCTCACAATTAGAAATACACATATTTTTAACATTCATAATTATATAATAAATTGGATCCTCCACTATTTGCTTATTATGTTATTCGCTAGTTTTCACCATTCGTAAATAATTATTAAAAGTATATCAAAAATTTTTGATTCAATGGTCACAGATTGAATAACCTTTTTCAAAATATTTATTAACATTTTTACCATATATTATACATTATGTTATAATTTTATTATAACATTACCATATTAAAACAAAATTAATAAATATATGGAGGACTAGCGAAAGGTAAATAAAATACAAATTTCAGTGTTAAACAATACTAAAATTTATTAATATAGTAATATTATTATATATAATATATTTTTTAGTTGTTTTCTAAAACCAGGTTCTATTATTCTCTAAAAATTTTGAATTTTCGATTTGGGCAAATAGTGAAGTTTCCCTGTACTTAATACCTTGCAGCGCAACGATAACGATAACAATACTCAGTTGTACACATAAACGAACCTCCCTTTTTAACCTTTTCTTTTCCACTTTTTGGTCCCTTCTAAAGTATACATATGAGAATTGTTGTTAACATGTAAATGAAAAATTATGTTTATTTTACCGGATTTTCGAAAGGTTTGTTACGATTCCTTACAGCCCACCAATCGTCTACCCATTCCCATACATTTCCAATAATATCATATATCCCGGATTTTGTTTGTATGTGACTGTTAACCTAAATTACTATCTTTTACTTATATAAAAATTACTAGGTTGACGTTTATGTACTACGTACAAACATCACCTAGCTCTGCAGAGGGAACATTTTTATTCTACCAAACGGTCCGAAAATTAAAAAAAATATTATGCTGATATAGCTTATTTCAAATCATATAAATACAAAATTTCAACCCCAGAAATCTATGCATTCTCGTTGAAAAATAATTTTTAATATATTATCGACCAATATTTTTCAAATATTTAGATTAAAATGTAAATATTGATCCTACATTTTCAAAAAAAATGTGTATTGTATCTACACATTTCAAATAAATATAGGTGAAAATCTATATAATTCATTCCTTCAAAATTTTTTTCATTGCTTCAATGTAAATATTGATTGCTTAATAAACAGTAACAAACAAATAAATAAATGAACAAACAAACAGACTTACATTAATATGTATTACATATGTTAACTCAAATACTTGATATAAGTAAGGAATCCTTACTATGTATATGAATTACGACATAAAATATATAATTCCATTCAGATTTTAAAATCATAACATTATCATAAACTTCAATTTTAAAAACTTATATCTTTACGACGAAAATACCTAATTACCCATTATTTTCAAAATAAAAAAAACTAATAGCCCTATAATTTAAAAAAATTTTATTATCTTAAAAAAATTTCAAATTTTATATAGCTTTGTCCAGTTAACATACATGTATTTAAAAATGTTTAATTTAAAAAAAATTAATGTCTCAAAGTGAAGCCATCAAGGTCAAAAAAGCTATATATATCTAGCTAGTAATTTATTATAAAAATGTACCGGACAAGTCGTATTGTAACCATCATCAGCCGTGTTTACATATGGAAATTTTCCTTCCCAAATATTCTTTATGTTTTTATCATTTAATGTTTCTTCGTCTCCCCATGGAAAAAGACTGAAATATTTTAATTCAAATAACAAACATTATCAAATATTATGTTTATATTATTATTAAAAATTTTTAAAACTTGAGTGTGTATTATTATAATAATAAATATTATTAAAAATATGTTTTAAAATCAGTTTATTAAAAGAATCGTGCTGATATTTAAAAATATAAACTACAAAAAAGCATGGTAAAACCATCCAAGAAAGACGATACATTGCTGACATGATACATGTATCATATCAATTCAAGTTATGTTATATATTTATCTTAACATTTTGATTTCATAATTGCACTTATGAGAATGTAAATAGTCACCTATTTAAAAAAAAAATTTATACTTTTTTTAAATTAAAAAAGACATCGATAAGCAAAATGACTGCTTTTAAACTTATAAGAAGTATTAAAAGTGGACACTCTATTGTACAAAATGTATAATGTATATGTAATATAATGTAAAATTGAAGAAAAGTAGAATCGTCAATAAAAGTGAAAAAATAAGCAATAAAAAATATACTCGTCTTTGCGACCATCTTTACAAACAAATTCAAATTCTGCTTCCGTTGGCAATCTTTTTCCAACCCATTTACAATAATTTTCAGCATCTCGATGGCTTACGTTTATAACTGGATGATTCATTCTAAAGCCAGAATTAATAAATTTTTAGGCGTGCATTTATTGTGTCAGTATTTTTCTTATTGATTTGTCAGTAAAAACATTGATTTTTCAGTATTGTAGATGGTTTGTTAGTATTTTAGGTGCCAATTGATAAGGTCTCAGTATAAGTAATTGATTGTCAGTATTTAAATTGGAAGGACAGTAAAAAAAATTATTTTGTCAGTATAGGCATCTAAAATACTGACAAACCATCTACAATTCTGAAAAATAATTAAAAATAATGACAAATCAATAAGAAAAATACTGACACAATTAATTTACATATTAATTGACATAATTGACATAATTTTTTTGTAATTTGGTTTGTAGGTATAATATGGTATCTTAATATTTTAGTTTTAACTTGGGTCTGTAATGGATGATATTATTATATAAAGTATTTCATAAGATTAACCTAATTATTAACCTCACAAGGATAATAATAAAGACAAGAAAGAGATATAAAAAAGATTAAAGGAATTAACATAATTACATAATTTGGTTTGTTAAATACTGACAAATTAATTAATCGTCCCACCAGCAGCAAAACAAATAAAAATTACAAGGTAAAAAAGGTCAAGAGGACGACCAAAAAGAGCTACTAAAGCTCTTATGTATTAATTATATGTAATTGTATTTTATAAAATGTGTTTATTTCTATATACTTTTTTGTTGAGTTACAATTTTCGATGAATACTGATCTAGTTAATATATCTACTGACAAAAATACAATTATGTACTGACAAAATACTTTTTATTACTGATATTTTAGTGTGTATACTGACAATTTTATGTTGAAAAAACAGAAAATTTTTTATTAAAAATGTCAGTATTTAATTAAAATACTGACAAATTAATTAATCGCAAAATTTTATATAATTGTAACTAGTTGACTGTTATGTACTTTGTACAAACATCACCTAGCTCTACCAAGGGTGGATTTTTTAATTAAAATAATAGTATATTGGGCAACCAATATTTCCCGTGTCGGGTTGTAGTATAATATCAATAATTTACATGTTTGTTATATCGGTATCATCTCCGTATGGGTGATCCCACGTTGCATTCTTTAGTGAAGTCCACCATTCCGTTCCTTTTACCTATAATTAACGTTTATATCTACATATTAGCATTAGCGCAAGCAATTTATCGAAATAAATATTTCTATCGATAAAAATAAAAAATTAAAACTAACATAAGTGTAAATTATAATAATTTATTATTCTTTGTTTTGAAATAATTTTTCTCTGAAGTAATGGTAAAAGTGGATTTTTCTCAAAATTAATTGATATAAAATGTTTATTGAAAAATTATATGCATGGGATCCGTGAGATTAAAATAAAATGTAAAAAAGTTTTGTTTATTTATTAAATTTTTCGATTTTTTGAACTTTTGATTATTTTTATAAGAGACTTTTATATTATATATATTAATTATTTATACTTTAATATTCATTACAGACTTTCTAGAATCTAAATGTTTATTATCCCAAAGCCTCGACAACCGCTCATTATTATTTCAAAAATTTCACTTTTATCCAACCATTAATAAAATAATATATAATTAATATATAATATATAATAATACACTAATAAAAAATACCATTTCAAACCCTGGAAAAATTTACTTTTACCGATATTTTTTTGAAAAATCCGATTTTACGAAATGTGATGAAAAAAATACAACTTAATCAAACCTAAAAATAAAAAATACACTTCTACCAACCCCTAAGAGAAATATACACTTTTTCCAATATTTTTTGAATAACATGATTTTATCAAATTTATGAGAAAAACCTTTTATTCCAACCCTAAAATAAAACTACTATAATACCAACGCTTAAAGGAAATATCTTCTTTTCCTATATTATTTTGAAAGACCCGATTTTACTAAACCTTATAAGCAACCAGTAAATAATAAATAGAAACAAAAGACGTTGATTAATTTTATTTTAGTTTGGACCATTAAATTAATTCATTACATTAATAAGTTATTAATGTATATATTGGTAATAACATATTTGAAAATTTATAATTTACCACTTCAGTGAGTTGACTAATTTTTTCTTCAGATAAAAATGTTGTAACTACAAACGAATCACCAAATATTTCTGAATCAGTAGTGTAATTTGAAGATATCACAAATTTCATGAAATTTTTATTTGACACCTAAAAGTATATTATTATTATTGTACAATGTACATTAGAGTGTCACATCGTTTTTAAATTTTGAGAAATTGAAAGACGGAGTAGCTAAATGGGTGTCTTTTTGAATGCAGATCACTATCTTAAAACAATTTTTCAAAAAAGTCAGTAACGACGTTGCGTTGCTCAATTAACTAATTAACAAAATATGGCTAAATTCAACTTTATTTTTATGTTTTTCTTAATTTTTTCATCCAAAAACTTAAATTCCTGCTTCGTTTGCTCAGAAAAATTAAAAAAATTTGTATATTTTAATATATCGTGTTCAGCTAAATCATGTACAATTGACTTTATTCTATAATATACAAAAAAATGAAAATTATAGTTATTATTATAATTTTGTTTTGTTGTTAAAACAATATTTTATGGGGTTAATAAATTTAGACACTTTTTGTAATACATCAAATTTTTTTAAAAAATCACAACCCAAAAACACATCAAACTCCTCAAATTTTTAATTTTGATCAACATAACAACTCATATTAAAACTAATACAACTGTAACATAAAAGAAGTGAACACATTTTTACCAACCATTTTATATTTCCAAATGCACCCTTAAACAACTTCTCTTTTGACACAACTAAATTATTACTATCCTCAACTATTATTATTCTCGCATTAATCAAACTATCTGTCGCTCCAGTATCAACTAAACATTTAACAACTGAATCTCTTTTCTTCAACTTAATAATCAACATAACACTTGTGGTTTTATTTCTAAAAAAAAAATTTACTTGTTTATAGTGCTATTGACTTTATAATGTAATGTGTCGTCGTCGTCGAAGGTCTTTAGATTTATTTAGCGAAACTTATTCAATAATTTCAAGACAATTTAACGTGAAAATTTAATACAAAATTATAAATTGAGCGACAACTCGCTCACTTTATGACAACCATAAAAATTGAACTGGTACAACAGTACATGTTAATAAAATATTTCGGAAAAAAATTATATTAATACTAAAATGCTCTTTTGACTGTGAAGGCGTAACTTATTTAGATTGAAAGTTTGTGTGTGTGTTAACAGGATACAACTGTACCACCTGTAAATTTTTTTAAATCCTAGGGTTGTTTTCATTAAAAAAAAGGGGTAATTTGTGGTTTTGGCCCTGAAGATATATTTTGTTTAAATTTAAATTAATGATTTTATTTATGATTTTAAAATCCCTATCAAAGTGTATATTAGTTTAAATTCTCGAACTCGTTTGATTTTCAAAAAAAAACAATTAGACTTTTTGACCCGTAAGAAGTGAATTTGGGAAGTTGAAATTTATTTTGTTAACACTCCCGGAAAAAACTATAATTGAAATGTGGACTTTATAAAATTCTAAGTCGGTAGTTATTGAAATAAATGGTAACACACACAGACAAACAACGAATATTATATAAGTAAGGATTATACCGTTGTTTTGTCATACCAATATGAATCAATTTTAACTGGTAACAGAGGACTTTCGGCTTCAACCTTATAAATAGGTTTGTTTGTTCCAATATGAAATTCTCCACCATTAAAATAAGCCATTTCAAAGTCTTTATCATGTTTAATAAGATGTGTGATAAAATCAACTTCGTATTCAGAGAATTTCGGTTTATTTTTTACTTTAAATGTAGGCTCTTCAATTACTACTTTATCTGGATCTTTATTAGAATTTCTACTTTTTGCGCATTCTGAACATTCTCCGTTTACCACTACTGCATAAAATAATAAAATTAAAAGATAAACTTCAAATTTCAACATATCATTGCATTTATAATTATTCGCAAGTTCTATAAATAGCAATTATTTATCATTTCTGTAATATATTTATAACAATTGGTTAAATTTATTTTGATATGGATAACAACCGTTAGTTTTTCATTTGATAATAGTCTAATACAAAATGTTTTACAATGAACTTTTTTCATTCAGAATATAAAGTATGAGAATTTTTAATTGAATTAGAATTTTTATTATTTATAAGGAAAAGGAATTCAAATAACTTTTATAACAATAAAATAAGATTAAAATAAATCAAATGGTTAATTTTTTCCAGTAAAAGCACCTATTAGTGTTTAAATTTTAGTTTAAAAAATGCTAAGCCTTCGGGTTTGTACATTTTTAATCGCCAATAAAGTTAACATTCTCAAAAATGAAATTGAATCAAGGTGGCCAACAGTCTTTTAATAACTCTACAAATGTAATAGATCTTTGACTCTTAAAACACGTGTTGTCAAGTCATTTTAAATTATATTATTAGGTAAATAGAATTTTATTATAAAAATTCTACGAACATAAAAAACATATATAAATGGGTTTAGAAGATTGGGTTTTAACGAAATATGAAAAACAAAGAAGTCCATTGATAGAAACAATGGAAAACAACAATATAGTTAAAATATCAAAAAATATATCAGAAATAATGTGTCCAATTTGCTTGGGTGTACTGAGAGATACAATGACAACCAAAGAATGCTTACACCGCTTTTGTAATGGATGTATTATAACGGCTTTGAGAAATGGAAACAAAGCATGTCCAACGTGTAAAAAAAAATTAATATCTAAGCGTTCCCTAAGATCAGATCCAAATTTTGACGCAATTATATCAATAGTAATTTTATTATAATAAAATGAAAAAAAATTTTTTTTTTGATAATTATCAATGATTATAATTTTATATTGTTATTGTTACATGTTGAATATTTTCTAGATCAGTCAATCTAAATCTAATGTTAAAGATGATGACATTAAGAGTGTTGAAAATATTGATGAAATTTACAAGGACAATTATGCGGAAGCCAACAGAAAGAGCCATTCTAAATTATTCGATAAACAACTTTTAAACAAGAAACACAAAAAATTAAAATTCCACTCTGAATACGAATATAATGGTAAATTTTAAAATTATATATTTTGATATAATTAACACAATTACAATACATGTTAAGATAATCCTGATTACAAAAATGATGCGTAATAATATTTTTGTATATATGTATTTAAAAAGTCATTTTTATTAAAATATTATTATTTATACATACATGATGTAATAATTTGTATTAGCTAGTATTAGTTAATTTTTAGTGCCCCTTGTCCAAATTTCGATAATCTCGACAGTACCGATGAATCAGTCATTTCGATCATTGATATCAAATCTAAAATGTCGATTATCAAAAAAATTATTGTTTTGGTTTTTTAATAAAACTGAAATTTTATTTTATCCTTTTTATAATAATCATTTTTTTATTCACCAAACTGAAAAAGATTCTCGTATGAATTCAATAAATGAAAATCAGTTATATACCAACAAAATGGCTCATGTTCGCATGGTACGTACCAATTAATTTAATTTAAATTTGAATTGATTTTTATAATAGTTGGTCACATGCAATACTTTTTACTAATACGACAAACTCTTGAAGCAAAATACTCTAGTGATACTTTTTCGTTTCTTTTCTTTCAATTTTTTATTTAGATAACTTGACTGTAGAAATTTTTACATCTATGGGACGAAGAAAGTTACTTAATGCTTTAATTGAAAAAAGCAACGAATGAAGCAAAAACTTTAAAAATAGACAGTCAAGTTGTTTTAAGATATAATGAAAACTTTACCTACAAATGAAGTTAAAATAACTAATACAAATTATTGTATCAATCTATTTTATCGATATGTAAATATAAAGTTTTAATTAAATGGTTGAAGTTTAAATTAAATTTAATAGTTTAATTACAATTTATGCTTAGTGAGTTAGTTTAGAATGTAGACTGCAGTTCACTGGTATCAACTTTTTCGTAATTTTACTTTTGTCAATAAATAAAGGATTTAGCACATTTAAAAAATTAAATTAAGTTAAATTAAAGTGGCCAGAAAAAATACGTACTATCAATTTTAGTTTATTTGGTGTTAAATGTAACGCCAAAACTACTTATCTATGATGACGAACCAAATTTTCTAACAAATATTAACGTCGCTAATAAATCAATATGATTGTAACAAAGTTATACTGCATTTGATTCATAAATTGAAAGTTTCAAGTTAAAACTCTTATGAAAATAAGAAACTACATAGCAATGATAAAAAATCAAAATGAATCAATTTCCATTTTTTTTAAATTTTAGAATTAATATTTACAATTTTATTTTTAACCCATTAGCCCGATAACCCGAGATGAAGTCGATACTGTTAACTGAGGCCTTGTAGTTGGGCGAGGAAATGATGTAGTAATTGCAGCAAGAACTACGCTTCTTCGAAATTTTAATTGAGGCATTTTACATTGATGAATCATTTAGTACATACGCCATGCGTAAACCATTAGAGCATTAATGCCATGGATCATTAGGGGGAAATATCACTTCTTAGCTCTAATCAAGGGTCGATAATCCGAAGCCGCTCTGTCAAATATATTAACGCCACCCATTCCGTGATTATATTCTTATACGATATGGGGTTGTATAATATGATCAAATTTTTTATATTTTTTACTTCATCTTTTGACCTTTTCAATAGGTTCTACACCACAAACGTTGTTAGCAAATGTTACAACTAAGTTATAATTCCATCGTAATACATTTACTATTCCATCACACTCCACATCGTACGAACCTCTCGGCAGTTTTTTAATATATTTAATATCTTTTATCGGGCAATTATTGATTCGATCCTTTAGTATCGTCCCATTGAATTGCCATCCAGCTTTTTTCATTTCAGTCACTAAGCTATGGCTATTAAAAAAGTTGTCAACAAAAATGTGAT
>LWCA01000025.1:0-77738 GCA_001642005.1 Intoshia linei | reverse complement strand
CTTTTTAATTTTGTTAAAAAAACGACATTACTTATGAAACGACCTAATAGTTATAATTTAGCAAAAAAGGAATTAAACCAATTTCCTAGATTGCGTTGTATAAAAGACGAAATAAATTGTACTGATATAAAGAGATTTGTTGATCACATCAATGGTCTCAAAAAAGACATAGAAGGTAGATTCATTGACATATTAAATCTAAAAATAAATGATTGGATGCCCGATCAATTTTCTGCTCATATTGCATGTCAAGAAGAATTTTTAGAAATTTAACATGATGAAAAGTGTTTAAATAACTATAAGATAGTTAATTATATATAAATGTGGCAATATTAAAATATCTCAACTTTATCCAAATATCTGGAAACAAATTCTGAACTTAATGATTCCTTTTCCATCTTCATCCTTAGTTGAAAAAGGTTTTAGTGCTGTAAATCACATAATGTCAAAGAAAAGGATTAATATGGATATTATTAAAAGAGTACATATTCGTTTATTCCTGACCGGATATAAAAAGATTAGTTAACGACCATGAAGTGCAAGGATCACATTATCTATCATTATTATAATGCAATGATCTTATTGGCTAATAATACTTTCATAATACATTTATTTAGTTTCCATTCAGTTCAAAGCAAAATAAATGTATTTTTTCGTGCATACAATATATATACAGTAGTTTCTTGTTATTAAATACAGCAATAAAACATCAATTTTGAAATTGCTGCTGAGTGAAATAATTGCGCCAAATTAAAATAAATTAAATAATCACTCAAAGCCTGCTTATTTTCATTTTAATTATGTGCATCAAACGAAGAATTGCTATAAATTTATTTACCAGCCATAGAGAGAGCTTGAAAATCCATTGACCCACCTAAGGTCAACACCTTAATTGCAATTATGCCTTCTAAAATTTTTGAAGTTATTACAAATAAAGGTGAAAGAACTCATTATTAAAGTTATACAATTATGTTAAGGCAGATCCATTAAAATGGTGGCGAGCTGTTCAATACCGGTTTCTAAATATTGCAAAACTAGCTAAAGATTTTTTAGCAATACCAAGTACGTCTGTACTAGTGTTGATAACCGGTTAATTTAATTCTATATTTCTCTAACAAAATCAACGGTGAAGCAATGTACTGTGTGTTCAAAAAAAAATAAATGTGGTGGTGGTTCTACCTCATCTTTATCACACTATTTAAAGGTGGTACATAATATCACTCGTGACAATAAAAATTCAAATCAACCAATGGTAGATAATTATTTAGCAAAAAGATCTATAGATAAAGATGTTGCGCGACTAGCTTGTAAATATGGATTAAACTTTAATGTTATAGCCAAGAGTTTATTCATTCAGGAATATTATAAAAAATATAATTAATCATAATTTACAACCAAAGAGTGATTCTTCCGTAAAAAATATTATTCTGAGATTTGCTGCTAACAAAAAACAACAATTACAAAAATATTTTAAAGAACAAATTCAATTGGGCACTAGGTATTCTCTAACTCCAGATGAGTACACTTCCATTAAAAACAAACGCTACATAAACATTAATGTTCATGAGAAAACAAAAAATTGGTCATTGGGTCATGAAATTGAATGAATCAATTTGTAGTACTAAACTGATTGAAATACTTTCCAAAAAATGAAAAGAATTCAATATTTATCTAAATAAACACATAATTGGATGGATGATTGAATTGGATGAAATTGGATGTACAACAGATAGAGCGTCAGTTATGGTTAAATTTGGATAAGATATTGAACCACTTCACCAAATCTGTATATCTCACACAATCCATTTAGCTATAAGTGATACACTATACATCTCAAATAATAATAATCTTTTGGATTCAAATGCTAAAAATGAAGACATCGATGTAGAAGAATTTGACAATTTCGAATATATTGAAAACATAACTAATCTTAAATTAAACGAAAACTATCAAAACATCAATTACAGCAAAACTATACTACACATTTTCCTACTTTATAAGAGCAAAATCCAAAAAATATAATAAAATATGTACAAAACTTTAATATTTTTGAGACACCTTTTAATGTCTTGCCACAAAATGCTCCCGAAATATTACAGTTGTAATTTATCGAATTACAAGCTAATAATGCCTTACTATCTCAGTTCAATAATATGCCTATTCTGAATTTTTACAATTTATATGTAACTCAAAATAAATTTCCTCATCTTCGAAATCATGGATTAAAAATTACGTCACTATTTGGCACAACATATCGTTGTGAACAATTATTCTCCAAATTAAACTATGCACAAAAGCAAAATGAGGTCACGAATCACTGATAAGAATTTACAAAGTCAATTACGTGTGGCAACATCTTTACTACCATGTAATATAACTTCACTGTCTAAAAAGAAGCAGAACCACCCTTATCATTGAAAAAAATACATATTTTCGAAATATATAAATAATTAAAATTTATATTTTCGTTAATAAGTGATTAATTAACTGTTTAACAATAAATTTGTTCACAGATTGTGATGATTGAGATTGTCTAAGTGATGTGCCACATAATGTTACTTCATCATCTACTGAAATTAAAAGGTATTATCAGAATTGCAAAAATATGATTGATGCTTACCCAGAGGACTTGAACATTAATTTATCTGTTGAGCTTCAGCAGATGCTCACTCATATGTGTGTCATAAATTCAGTGTACAAGAAAATGTAAAAACAAGATTCAGTCATGCTAAACTTTATAAAATAATTGTAGAAGACAATATTGAGTGCATTCCCAAATGTAGAAATTGCCTTTCGAATATTTTTAACATTAATGGTTACAAATTGCTCAGCTGAGCGTTCATTTTCTCAGTTGAAGAATATTAAAAATGCCAACAGAGCAACTATGCAATAAGGCAGGCTGGATGACTTATCTCTACTAAGTATAGAAGCAGATATGTTACGCAAGATTAGTTTTGAGAATCTTATCAAAGAGTTTGCAATTATAAAATGTATGAGAAAATTTTTCAAATATAAATAAAGTAAAAGTATATATATTAACATAAAAATTATATTTTATCTTACTGTAAGTTTTGTTTCATTTCGAAAAATAAAATTTTATAGTTTACTTTTGTTTATATTTTGAATTACTTATATATATATAGGGGGCACTAAAATCGTGTAAGTGCTTAGGGCACCTAAAGGGGTTAATCCGCCCCTGTAGGTCCCTTACCTTAAACGAAAAATTGAAACAAATATATTCTCATAATGTGCGATCACTATCTGGATGGTGTAAGGCAGAACCTTTGAATGCCATTTCTGCTGTCAACATTGCTAATGCATTAATCAAAAACATAATAAGTAGGTATGGACCCCACTAGAAATGCACTTTAACTGCGCTCAACAATTCGAATAATCAATTATATCTAAATTATGTGAAATGTATGATATAACTAAATCTCATTCAAAACCATATGTTCATCGTCAAAATGGAGTTGCTGAAAAACGTATTAAAACTATTTCTAGATTATGAGAAATTATTAATTCATTAACTTACACTTTAAATCGTAATGTATGTGTTCTATTTGACCCGCGGATTTTTTTAGTTTATCCGGCCCCATGTCAAATAGTTTGGCGGCCACTAGGGCTTTAGTCAAGTAAGTAATTACTTGAGTAATTCAAGTAATTTATTAAATTTTAAAAAATAGCAATAAACTACAGTTTAATATAATATTTAGCATCTACGGAGTTTCTCATGAATATAAATTTATTTTTCAACAACATAATCAATATACATAGATCTAATTACATTATCAATCAAGTAAAATCAAGTCAACAGAAATTATATTGTAGCTTAAAATTAATTTATTAATTAAACATATTATTGTTTGGACAACTCTCAAAATTACTGAAAATTAATTTTACTCAACTTACAATGGAAAATTTTCTTAACAAACCGCCACAACTTCTTAATAACAAAGCACAGTGCATAATGACACCCAAATTATGGATAGAAGAAGCCGAACAATTTTTGAATTAATTAATTGAAGCCATCAAAGAATGTGTTGTTTTATGATGGTAAATCATTTAGGACTGAATACGAGCGCATTGCTGTAGTGGTAATTGATATAGCTACCTGTAAAGTATATATATTATCAATCCCTGAACAAAGTGGCGGAAAAGGTGTAACCATCGCACACACCGTATTCGATGTGCTTCAAAACTATAATTTAACATCTAAAGTAATAGCTTGTTGTTATGATACAACAGCTGCCAATACTTCAAATAATATAGGAAGTGTAATAATTTACATTTACCATGTCGCCATCATATCCTGGAAATATTACTCAATCACACATTTAAATCTATATTTGGTGATACGACCTCTCCAGACATTAATGTAAAAGAAATAAAAAAGGTACAGGTTTATTATATCAACAATTATGAATTATACTATATTATGAAAACCCCACCTAAAATCAACATACCAATTAACATCAACAATAGAACAAATTCAAAATGGTTTGTCTTCTACCCGTGGTGATTATGCAGAATGTTGCTATATTGCAAAAAATTTGTTATAAAAATAAAAATGTATATTATAGAAATGTTACTTAAATCAATATTTAAAAAAATTTAAATCTAAATGTATTTTTCGCTATATAAATATTACTATTAGTTACGATATTTAGAACACTTTTTGCAACTATTTTTGTCAAAATATCGAGAATAACCTGTATTTATAAAAATAAAATTTATATTCATGAGAAACTCTGAGAAATTTTTTTGACATAAATTATTAGTAAAAAAAATTACGTTAAATGAACAATCCAAATGAATGGAAAGAAGCAATTGGAAAAAAGTCAGCCATTTGGAACCATGTTCTATTAAAGATAGGCGATGAATCGATAACCAAATGCAAATATTACAGCGCAAAATTCAATGCAAAGCAGGCAACAACATTAATTATTTACCATCTTGAAAAAAAGAAACTGATAGTTCATCAAAACCAGTACAAACAAAATTAGATTCATTTTTTTTTCAAAATATGATAAGCCTGGCGTGGTTCTTGCAAGATTAATCGCTATTGATTTACTACCAATTAATAAGTTGGCAAACAGTAAAGACATTACAGATGGATGGGCTGCTTAAAATCTGGTAATCTCGACATCGCAGAATGGAATAAAGAAGATGTTTTTAGCATTTGAACGAGAAGTAAAAAATGATTTAATTAAAAAAAAGATTAATAATGATGAAAGATTTTCCATATCACTAGATGAATGGACTTCCACTAGAAACAAAAAATACTTATGTTTAAATTTACATACAGTTGATGATTCAATAGTACATTCCCTCGGAATGATAAGATTAGAAGGATCAATAAAATCACAAACTCTTAAACATCATCAAAAACAAACTCGAAGAATTTGAATTGAATTTAAACAGCTATATTGTTAATATGGTAATTGATGGTGCATCCGTAATGGTTAAATTAGGAAAAATATCGGGTTTAATCCATCAGCTTTGCCATTCTCATGGTTTACATCGCGCTGTTGTTGCTGTAAAATATAAGGAAAATATCAATAATATTATTCATAGTATAAGTGATAACGAAAACATCATTAATAGTGATCTCATATCTGATGAAAGTGAATCAAATAGTGAAATTTAGGATGAAACTTTCAATTCAAAATATAAAACTATTAATATATTAAACTATAAATAAACAAATTTTTTTTTAATTTTTCTTATCAAAGGATAGGAAAATGTGAATGATAACATTTCTGGTAATATAGTCAAATATTTATGTAAGATTAAATTCAATTTTTTGGGTATTAAAATTGAAAAGTCACACTCCGTACAACTATCACTGTTTGTTGGCCAAATTATAAACATTCAACCTAATATCAATAAAAATATACCTTTTTGATTCAAACGTAATATTGATAGTTTGATGAGACGTGACCTACTTGTAGAGTATAGTATAAATTAAAATTATATTACAGTGCCAAGGGTGTTAAAAAAATGTGCCAACATTATATCTTAAATTTAGAATATTTGTGAATAACGATTCGTGATCATGACAGATGAAAGCTATGTAAACATTACATTCTAAAGCAGCGGTTCTCAACATATTTCGCAGTTGGTACCCCTAAACTAAAAAAAATATAATTTGGTACACCATAATAATTTTTATTTATTGTATCTATGATACCATGCAATGGCGACTTCCCCACTCGGGCTACTCGGGCAAAGCCCAAGTTGATATTTTTTGAAAAATTTAGAAAAATATTAAAAAAAATAAAATATTTAATATTTTCTAGTGTTAAATTAATTTCTAATTTGTATATATGAAATTCATATCGGTAAATAATTAATAATAATAATTGGACAACAGAAAAAAGTTCCATTAAAACCGATTTGTTCATACATTAAAGTGGAACACATAAAAAATATGTAAATAGTAATAATGACATAAAAAAATATCAGTAACTGCCTTGATATTGTGTTCCATTCGCTAACATTTGAGAAACTAGGGCAAAGTCAAAAATGTAATTTTTTGATTAAAATATTTGAAATAGACCTTGAATAAAATCTCATTTTAATTTTTCAATTTGAAGTAAAATGATGTAATGTAAAATAATCAGATATATTGCCCACGGCCGCACATAAACGCTCTCACGGCCGCACGTTGTGCACCCATGATCTATAGTGAACATATGTTTACTACAAAATATATTATGAAATTTTAAAAATATTTATAATTTATGGATCATAAAGTGTAAGTCGTAGGATCAGACTAACTAATACCAAAAATAATTTATGGCATCCCTAGGTGGTATCAATAGCCCCATTTGAGAACCGCTGTTCTAAAGGTACTCAGATTCATATAGAAAATAAACTTTAAATAACCCCTGTATTGCACCAACTAAAAATAAAAAAATACCAATTCTTTCACAGCATAATAATCATCCATCAGTTTGAGATATTTCCTCATATAATAGGAAACTTCTTTTTCGAATTTTTGGATAAAAAAATTTAAATATCCATTTCCTAAAGCAATCATAATTTTAAATTTCAACTGTGTATCTTAACCTTACACAGCAAAATACAAATATATGCGACGAAAAAATGTCATGCTTTTGAAAAAGTTTATGTAAGTTAGTGCATTTTTATTGTTATATGCAAGTTTGGCAATATTTTGTACCTTAAATTGTTTAAACCCTTTAGTGCTCGCGCTTTTTATAAAATAATTTTAACAGTAGTAACTTGCGAGTGGCCAAAAATAACCAATATAAATAAAGAAAGTAATTGTCTAACACAATCAGAAAAATTAAATGATTATTATTAATATTATTAATATTATTAATTGATAATTAAATTAAATGCGTCAAGGAATTAAATAAACGCATATCAAATAATATAATTGAAATAATAGAGTGAAATTCTCTTATCATTTAGTATTATTATTTAGTTGTGATTTCGTTCAGAGAATAGCGTTACAAGTTATTATTGACATTTTATATGAATATCAAATATGAACTATGATAGCAAACTTAAATGATAAAAATTATGTTAAAAATAAATTTTTTTTTAATTTTCTAGGGTGTGCGGCGCACACCTTGCACACTATGATGTACGCTACTGACTAGTTGTAACTTACAATCACAGTTAAGAGTGTCCATGTAACTTTGCATTTTCGTGCATTTTGATTCGATAATGAAAAATTAAACATTTACCATAATAATTTTCGATATATTGTTGATTTTCTTCAATAGACTCTGCAACAAATTCAAACATCATGGAAATGGAATCGGAAAAAAGTAATTTTTTGTCATCTTTGGCCATTTTATTAATATCAGATATATCAAACTTTTCTAAAATTTTTTCCAAATTTTCGCATTTCTCTGAAATCTAAAAACATTTAAAAAAATTATAGACCATAAACCTCCAAACAAATAAAAACTGAAAATTTTTCAATTCCAAAAGAATTTAATCCAAGAATAGGATAAAATTTTAATAAATTTTTGACTATTTTAGCGTCTTCAACATAAAAGGCTTGACGTGTTGAATATTTCAACATTTCGATAATATTAATTTTCAAATTTTCAATTTCCAAGTTATGTTTTTTGTCATAATTTACTATAATTAAAAATGAAAATTATTTTAAAAATATAAAAATGTACCACTATGAGATTTGTAAAAATCGAGTTTACTAAACTCCAAAATAGCCTAAAAATGTATAAAATAATAAGATAAAAATTAACACGTTTTCAACATCTTTTTGTTGTAAAAATTTGTTCACAGAATCAATAATATATACAAGATCAACTTTTTCATCAAGCTTTTTTAATGTGGTAGTTTTATTTGTGTCATCGTTGATGAAATTATTTATTATAGTTGTCATTCGGTATAAATAATTGAGTGTTTTGGATATATTGGTCAATTTGATTGACGCTTGATCAAATTGTTGGATTTTTGCTTCCGTTTCATTTAATAAATTGTACAATTTGTCGATTTTTAAACTGCTTTTTTCTAGAGCATTAATGGTATTCTTCTAATCATAATTATAATAATTACAAGAAACTATTAAATTTTACATCATTTTCGGATATTTTTGATACTGAAGTGTCCATCCTATTCAACGGCAAATGGTAGGATTACGTACGGAAATAGATTAATAAATCAAATTATTCATTTACTGATAAAAATTACACGATAATGAAACAAAGTTTGTAGCTAATAAACATGGAAACATATGTCTCGTGAATCTGTCGCAATAATTAGTAGTTTACTTGTTTTAATGGTAAATTCACTCTAAAAAATTAATTAAAACATTTTATTAGGTTGTTTATTTCATTTGTATATTGATATATCGATATTTTGAACGAAATAAGGTAAATTTTTATCAATCAAATCTTATTGATTAATCTTTTTATCAATTGCAGAATAGACCTTTGAAATTACGCAAAATTTTATCAAAATTGATTAATGATAGAAAACAAAAAATACCAAAAAAAAACAAAATACCTCGCTTACTCAATTCCGAAATGCAAAATTATATAGAAAGTAAAATTTGGCAATTTTGTTAATAAATTCTTTTTTTTTAGAATTTGAACATTCACCAGATTTTTATTATCGAATGAAGGCTTTAGATTCTTTAAAGAAATTTGGTAGTTTTTATAAAATTTAGTTAAATTTTTAGATATTTTTTCTAACCTTGAATACGAAAATTGTCAGTCTGTTACATGCTTTAAACATGTTATGAAGGATATTATCGATAAAAAAATGATAATTAATGAAGCTGGTATATATAATGTCAATTCTATTGTACAGTTGTATCAACATGCTAGATATTCGGAAGTGGTAATTTTCATTACTGGTATGCTGTGTACATTTATTTAGCCCTTTTTGTTTGAAGACAGCATCACGTTTACGCAATTACTGGCTACTATTGTGAACGAGTAATTTTTATCAATATTTCTTAACATGTAACCAACCATACGTGGAAGTTAGTCAGAATCGCACTATTATTTTGGTTTCAACTTATTAATTAACCTATTGAGAGGCCTTGAGATTCGACTCAAATTCTGTTTTAATTGTATTAATTTCAGAATCCAAAATACAGAAATTAACAAAACACAATTATCGTTTGAAGAAACAGCAGAAATTATTGTAACTACCTGATATAAGTTACAATTTGTAAATATTTTATTAAATATTTATGTACAATTTATTATCTTGGAATATTTATTAAAGTATTTTGACCTGAAGGTAAATAGGAAACATTAGGGGATCGAGATAATATCTTGGCAATTTCTTCGGCAGCATCAATTTTTCTTACTTCTACAACGCCGTTACCAGTTTTTGCTAATGCACCACCAATCATCTAAACACATTTTATTGAAATGTATGTGTAATATTTAGTATAAGTCAACACTAATTATATTAATTGGCATTAAATTCCAATCATGATGTAAACTAAAATGTCAACGATATGTACTTAATCAGTTTGGTTGGCATACTACTAGTATATGAAACCTTTTTTGTCAAAGGTATAAGATTTTTCGTAAGTACACTAGTGATTCTTAAACTGTGTTTAAAAAAAAATTGATATTTTATTTAAAAAAATAGTCCTTAGTTATATAAAAAAAAGTTAAACATATTGAAAATAATTTTTTATCGGAAATGCGTAGATTTCTGAGGTTAAAATTTTTTATTTGTATCAATTGGAATAAGCTGTATCAGAATAATTTTTTTTTTTAAATTTAGGACCATTAAGTATTTCAAATTTTTTTGGTTTAATATAGTGTCATATTAAAAAAAATGAATACTAAAGTAAGGGTGTCTACTTAATTTTAACCATTTTTACTAAAAATCAAAATTTACCAACACTAAAGGGAAAAATCCAGTTTTACAGAATTGAGGAGTATACCATAAAAACTCAATATCACAAATAAAACAAAATGAAGTTATCAAATAGTAAGATTAGTGACAAACAAGTTATCCCGGAAGCATCAGATTTAATCAAAGTTTTCACGTGAAACCAACCATATGGTGGAACTACCAACAGTTTGCATAGTTTTTTGATATGCCTTGCCTTCGTCAGTCGTAATTGTTTGAATTATACACTGTTTACCTCTTTTTTTGCATGTCTGTTTCAGAAAATTCAGCCCTTCAAGCACGCTGTTTGCATTTTCTTTTTCCCATAAGGGTTGGTAAAATTTGGATTTTTCCTTAGGGGTTTGTAAAAGGGGATTTTTAGTAAAAATGGTTGGATTTGAGTAAAAATGGTTTGGTTTAAGAATATTTTCCTAAAGTAAAATGGCCAGAATACGTACTATCAATTTTAGTATCGTAAATTCAACTTAGTGTTAAATGTAAAACCAAAACTACTTATCTATAATGAGAAAAAGTTTTCGGCTTAAAATTTATTCTAACTTTAACTAAAGTGTTTTTTTTACCGTGAAGACGTCACTTTGTTAGATTAAAATTTTTTTTGTGTGTGTTCACTGAATATCTTTGACAATTGTAATTATTTTATAAATTATAGGACTATTTTCATTTCTTAAAAAAATGGCAATCTGGAGTTTTTGATAATCAAAATGGACTTTTTTGAGGTGGCCATTTGTTATAATTCTTATGATATTATATATATTTATTCTATAAAAATATAAACTATTCCAAAATTTATGTTTTATAGCATTTTAGGACATGTTTCTTTTTTTAAGACAAAGTGGAATTTGTGGTTTTGACCATGAAGGTATGCGTTCTTAAGGCTGAGATTTACAAAAATATTAATGATTTTAAAACGCGCCCCAGAATATGTTTTATTAAATTTTTGAGCTGATTTATTTAAAAAAAAAAAAAAAATTGTGGTTTTGATCCTGAAGACTCAAATTTAGAAACTAGAAATATAAATATAGATATAAACACGCTGTGGGAAAACTGTATTAGAAATTGAATTTTTTTTAAAATTCTACAACTGTCAATTTTTTAAATAAATGGTAACAGACATTCCATTTTATAAAAGAAAAGTTGGAAAACTAACCAGAAATATGTTTATAAAGTGCTGATTCCGTTAATAATTTAAAACTTAAATTGGAAAATGTCCTAATTTTAAAAAAACCTTTAAGTTGTGCCACGGAAAAAATGTTTTCAATAATATAAAATAACTTAAATACCCTAGCAGCAGTTGCTTCACCTTCTGCAGTGATTATAGCTGCTTTTTTCATATATTCTTCCTAAAGATATATTAATATATTCGACATTGATATACGCAATAAAAAATAAAACAACATAACTCATTACAAAAATTAATATACTAAAAATACTACGGGTTATTCAAACAACGCCAAAATGATATTATTCTAATTTATTTACATGTGATTACATCGCAATATAAAATATTTAACACAAAACCAAAAGTACACCATAAATAGTTTAGTAAAAATGAAAATTTACCCTTTCTACAATATATCTTGCTTTTTCGGCTTCCTGCTGAGAAACTTGTTTCTTTTCAACGGCATACATAAATTCTTTACTAAATGTTAAATGTGTCTAAAAAGTAATCACTACTAAAAGAAGCAATCTCACAATAGAAATATCATCAATTTTAATTCCAAAATTTTGAGCTCGTTCAACTAGCTGTTCAGTAATTTCTTGTGACACCATTTCCCTTTGACCAATTAATTCGCTAGCATTAAACTGAGCCTATAAAACCATTAAAAAAGCATTTCAAATAAAAATAATAATACAATTAATGATAATTTAAATTACAACTACAGACTTTAATACTTCATTGACGATAGAAGGTAAAACACGTTCATCATAATCAATACCAATATTTTTATAAATGTAGGGTAATTTTTCATGTACAGGTCTGAATAAGATACGAAGAGTAATGTTAACATTTTGCAAATCTATAATTAAATAAACAATTTAAAAATAGTCATAAAACCTTTGCTTCCAGTTATAGTTGGTATAGATCTGGCTTGACTTCTTACGTCAAAAATTATAGATTTTTGAACGTATGGTATTAGAAAATGAGTTCCTTCGCCAATGACACACTTTTTAATACCCGAAAATCTATCAAAAATTATGGCTCGGTGACCTCCGTCCACTAAATTTATAAAAGACCAAATATACTGTTTCAACCATTATATAGTGCAGATCCTGCAACAGAACCGGCTATAGCTAAACTGACGCCCAATCGTGTCAAATTTGTAAAGAATTTTGATGTCATTTAAATAATTGACGATAATTTGGTGGTGATTAAGGTTTTGATAGTAAAGTTAATTTTATTTAAAATGTTTGTTTAATTTAAACATCTAAAATTTAAATTTTTTATATTCTCTTTAGTAATATAGTTTTTTTTATTATCGTCTTTTTTATATATTTTTTGTTTTTTAAAAAATATTGTTTTTCTTAAAATCTGTGAAATGTAAAGTTTAAATTATGTAACCTTGAACATAATTGTTTATGTTTAATTTTTTTAACTTTTTCGCTTAATATAAATGACTGATACTTAATTATAAAATAAATTTATTTTTTCACTTTTATTTTTCGTGTGTTAATCACAATTTTTTATGAAATCAGCTTCGAACATTTAAATATTACAAATAAAATTTAATTTTCTATTCTCAGACAACAGTCAACAAAATACGCAGTGTAATTGTATGAATTGTCAAAAAATCAGTACTGAATACTACTGACCATGATAAATGAGCACATGAGAAATCAGATATCTAAGTATGTGGCTCTTAGTCATATTCTTGACGTCCATTCAATTATAATTATCGTAAACAATTTATCAATAGAATTTTGTTTAATCTAATTTGTTAAAATTCTCCTTAGTAACGTTTATTTTTATATTATCGTAATATATCGAGTATTTTTGAAAAATTTTAATTTTTTATTTTATTTTTATTATGACAGTTGATACTAAACAAATAAGGAAGCAAGTATTGTTTTACTTTAGTGATTCAAATCTACTTCGAGACAAATTTTTGAGAAGTAGCATGGATAAGGATGGATGTAATTATTTTTATTTTTGAATTACTAGAATTTTTTTCCGATTATGAAAAGTCTGAGCCTAGAGTTTACCAGCCTAATTTACCGCACCGAGACTCTATGCGCCAACTCAACGAAACTTTTGAAAAGTTGGGATCTTCATTTTTTGAAATTTAGCACTAAATAATTATATTATTACTGTACTGATTGTAGTTCATCATTATTTAGTATTCATTTCATATAGTTTTAAATATTCATATTAATTTCCGTTTAGGGGTGAAATTGGATGTTTTACAAACTTTTAAAAAGTTAAAAGAAATGAAAATAGAAAATGCAGTCATTGGAGATGTTTTTAAGAATGATCATTTTATCGAAGTGTCGGAAGATTTTATCAAAATTAGACGTTGTATTTCTAAAGCTTTCCCTAAAGATACGGCAGATTTGCAAAAACAAATTGACGAAAAAACTGTTTTTATTGTAAGATCATTTAAATATTTTTTAAAATTTCGTTTAGTCCGGATTCCCTATTATAAATTTAACTTTGGATAATGTAGAAAAATATATTTCTAAACACGGTGACGTAGAACTAATTTTCTTAACGCGTGATATGCACCGAAAGTTAAATGTATATATATTTTATATTTTTTTACATCTAATTAGGGATCTGCATTTGTTGTGTTTTCAAAACTTGAAGACGTTGAAAAATTTGTTTTGGTTAAAGATTTAAAATATCTTGATTCTGATATATCAATAAAAAAAATGACTCAGTAAGTTTTTATTATAGATAGAACTTTGCAGCAATCATTAGACACCATTATGGGAGGCTCAATCATTAATGTGTCTAATATTTTAAATTATAAATGTCTTATACGGAAAAGTATCTATTGATCCGATGGACATTTTTGTTTGAATATAGAGCCTACTGGTGACTCTTCACTGTGTTTATATTAGGCTATATCATACATGTATAATATAGGTTGTATAGGTTTTTTAATTAGGTTGATGTGATGTGATTTAAATTTAAACATTTTATACATCTCTGTGAAAATAGGTCTTTTTTGTTCATTGAGGACATCAATTTTTTTATTTTACGATAAACTAAATACGTTATGAAATTTCAATAAAAAATATTTATTGGTTTGTTTTTATTATAATTTATTAGACAAGAATATTTTTTGGACATGATAGAAAAGCGAAAAAATGAAAAGGATAAATTGTAATTTATAATATTATTTATGTTCATTTTTAATGATACATTTATCTTTATTAGGGATGTGATGAGTTTTTCTCAAGGGTTTTGTTGTCTTTACTATTATGTTATTTTGAAAGATATAATGGAATATCATTTTTAAATGTTGAAATGGAAAAATGAATTGTCAAAAATTTCTTAAGTTTGTCAAGTTTAGTCTATTAGTTTGTTAACTTTTTCTAACGCTGGATCCATTTTAATGACAGTTTTCGAAATGTATTCAATTTTTCTATTTAAACGTAAGTAATATCTTTAGATAGATACATTTATATAAAATTACTCAGTAGTGGTATGATTTTTCAATTAATTTGGTCCTAGTACGTTATAAACGCGTATGATATTTCCATTTCTGAAAAAATATTTTTTTCTAAATCTACAAAAAAATTTCATCTAAAATTTAGATTAACTAGTATTATATTGTTTTGTATTACTATTTGTTAATAATTACCGATCTTTTCCATATATTGGACTTAATTATGGCCTAGTACTCAATGTCACGTTTGTATAGTTTAGTTTAATTAAAATTCTGTATTTTTTTGTAACTGACCAAGCATAATTTAAAAAATTATGTAACTTTTCAGATTATATTGTTAGTTTTTTCAGATGTTTTTAAAATGACTTTGAAATACTAAAAATACATGAATAAAAAAGTTAAGCTACGATCAGTGGCGGCTCGTAGACAAAATAATTGGTCGGTTGCAAGAATATGTGTGTTGCATGTATTGAACTGTAATATGACTTTTACACTTAGGCGCTTCTTTAACATTTCGGTGCGCTTCAACCAAAAATATAAAATACATGTTTGATATTTTTACTGAATATTAAATAATATATAATACATAATATTAATATAATATTATAACTGAAATTTTAAATAAAATATTGAGTAGAGATACAAAAAAAATTGAAATATGTTAAAGAAGAGATATAAATACCAATATCATAAAACCGTTTTTTAAATTCTCTAACTCGTTTGAATTTCAAAAAGAGGGACAATTGGGGTTTTTGACCCGTAAGATGTGAGCTTGGAGGTTGAAATTTATCTTATTATACGTCCCGGAAAAAACTGTAATTGAAATGTGAACTATATAAAATTCTAAGACTAGTGGTTATTTCAATAAAGTGGAACACACACAAACAAAAATCGCGTAGCATATTATATAAGTTAGGATAGTTTTTTTTATCATAGAGGCGCGTTGATTTAGAGTCTAGATTTAAGACATTTATGAATACTAGTGTATTGGTGGCGTTGGTTTAAAAGGTTGATAACTTCTACCCTAATGTACAATGTAGATTTTTATTATTTTTATACGAAATATATATTTTAAAATTATGAAAATTTTTTATATTGGTCAAAATTGTGGTGGGGCTTCAGCCCTTAATGACCAATTACCATTGGTTATGATTTGAAAAGAATTGGTTGTTAGAAACATTTTTGTATGGTGGAGAGAAAGTTTTTTTCTTCAGTAGAGTAAAAATATAAAAAGTTTGAATTTAACACTTTTTAATTTGTATATGTTGGCCTCAATTTTCATTTAACTGGGACCACTGTTGTCTCTCGGCGACCCTGGCTTTAATTACGCGATATCAGTAGAATCAATTTTATAAAAAATTATTTTTGACTCCAAATAGTTCACAACTAATTTTACAGTTGAGTGGTACCTTACTTACGACCATTCTTCTGCTGGCTATAGTACTAAAATTATATAAAAAAGTATATCACTACAATGTTGAATTTAGAAATAAATCAAAAATTGATGAACAACGAGAATGTGTATGTTAAAAAAAATTATGAAATTACAAATAATAAACCAGGGACTGATTCAATTTATATATAGAATGCATTAAAAATTTGCATATTTTTAATTAAATTACATATTGTATTACTATTTTGAATTCAGTTTTACTCGTTAGATCAAATTTTTTCATCTTGACCCTTATTAAGTTATAAAATTTTATATTATTAATTAAATTAAACTGCATACAATGATATGAAAATAATTTTTTTTGGTTAAGTATTTCAAAATGTAATCCCAGATTTTGTCCGATTTCGAAATGAAAAATGTGTATTTAATTATACTTTATAACTAATCATTTAGATTAATATTGTAATAAAAATGAGTAATGAGATATAACATGAAACTGAAATATGTGAAATATAATTGTAATGGGCGTGTTTATATATTTTATTTTTAGTGCTCAATGAGTACTCATGTAAAAAATCACTTCGCTTTTTCTAATTTTTTTATTTGCTGTTTTACCATAGAAAACAATTGAATATGTCAAGGGATTGAGATGAGAAAATTTAATAAATACAATTTTTGAAAAAGTGAATTTTTTGTACTGATTAATTTTATATTTTTATTTATTTTTCTTTATAGATTCTGAAAAAATACAAAAAACCCAACATTTTAGTAACATTGATCGGTAATAATTTAAAGAGTGTTGATTTAAAAATACTGAAAGAGAAACTGTGCCAAGTATGCCAAGTCGATTGGGTCGATCTAAACGCTGACAAGGTTTTCAATATATTTAACTATTTAATTTTTTTTTATTATCTATTTTGTACATTTCTATATATGGAAATACAGGAAAAGGTCATTACGTGATATTTATTTTAGTTTAATCTTTTTAATTAGAATTAAAATTGATTACATTTTATTTATACGTATTACAACTTTTTTTATATAGAGATGTACAAAATAGAACCTTGTATGAACCAACATTGTCGAATTTTTATATTACATTATGACTAGATTCTTCCCATTTTTTATGCTAACACTATTAACAGTACACATTGCCATTCATCAAAAATTGTCAAAATTATGTCACATTTATTTATTTACATAGTATGGCGTACGTTGATTACATTTTTACGATGAATTACCTAAATTTATAAAATTTTTATTAATTGACATGTTAGGTGTTTGTAGTTTACCTATCTATTCGTAGAGTTGATTACTATCAATATATTATTTGATTACATTTTTTTGTGTCTAAAAATCGCTAGTGCAACTTTGATACGGCGAGTTATATGGAGAATACTGCTTTGAATACTTTTATTTATATATTTATATTGTAATTTTAGATTGTTGTCCGATTCAGAGAAGAAAATGATTCTGATAAATTTACATCAAAAGTTGAAGAAAATTCCGACAAAATGTTTGAGTACAATTTAGATACTAAATTTACTATCGGAAAGTTAAACACTGAAGATGAAGAAAAATATTGGGAAAATATGGTTATTTCTAAAATGAATAGTTCGGTAAATTTTAATTTTATTTTAAAAATGCATTAAATGTATGAATTTCAATTTAATATAATTTTAGAGTAATGGGAAAAGAAAGAGCAAATACAAGCACCGAAACACATATTCAAAAAAACAAAAAATGTAAAATTGTAAATATGTATAGAAATTTATTTATTCAAGACTAAAATAAAATTGTTTTATTTATTTACAAACATTTAAATTTGTTTTTCAAATAGACATTATTTTAAATGAAAGATTATCGACCCGGGAATGTGTTTGTGAACACTAAAGTTGAGCCCAAGAACAAAATTAAAAGTATCAAAAAATTTTTACATTTAGAAAAAAATGAAGCAACCATAATTGATTACAATGATTCTAGTTATGCAAAGAGTATATTAAGTAAAGAATCTAGTTCATCCACATTAAATGGAGATTTATTTGTTGGAGGTTAGTTTATTTATCTTTGCAGGTTAGTTTAATATTTTGATTATGTCTTTAATAAGTATGATTGACATTTTTGTTTTATAAATTGACAAATTGTATAATAAAAATTTTCATTTCTAATTTATATTGAAAAATATCGATATTCTAAATATAATATGTAATATATTAAATGTTATTTTTCATCTGAAATACTTTAATTCTGAGGTTGAATTTTTGTATCTAATGAATTGGAATAAGCTGTATCTATTTTGGCAAGAACATATCAAGTGCTTCTTGGTGTATTTTTTAGAGTTAACTTTAACTAACTTGAAGTATACATCGGATTTTCTATTTGTTCCAAATGATGTTTAAATCACGATACCTTCATGACATTGTTATCTAATTCATTATAATGAAGGAAATATTTTTTCTCTAGAGTAGTACGACAACCCATCAGGTGCATCTTGTTAAATTTATAGTGGTTTATAATGAGTATGTGTAGGGTGCCTAAGACTCATGTCGCGCACTGTATGATAGTTAACACCAGAACCGTTTTAAGGTATGGGCAATATGGGCTGTAGCCCAGGGCCCCTCATTAAAAAGTGCCCCCAAATTAATAAAAGTACTTTACATTTATATCTTAAAAAGAGGCCCCAATTTATTAAAAAATACTTCACATTTATATCTTAACCCTTTCACTGTCTGATGCAATTTCATGTATCACCACACGCCTGGAATTTATGTTTTAATTTAAACTTGTATTATTTATAAATTACCTATGTGAAAATGTATGAAAATAAAAGAATAAAGTTTTCAAAAATTATGCTGTGTATATCAGCCATTCTCAATGGGGTCCACAGCACTTTTTTGGGGGTCCATGAAAATTATATACATTTATTACATATTATAGACATTTTCAGTAACATAAAGTTGTTTTTAAAACATAAAGGCTCAGAAATACTAATATAAAACGTGAAAATCATGTAAAAGTGAATTCTTTAGTATTAAATTACTTACAAGTGTAAAAACTTATTGAGAAACCTCCATTGTTCTATTTTAGGAGCAGCGGTTTTATTTAATTATTATATTAAAATTTATGACCCAGGCCAATTTATAGTCCTAAAAAAAGTTTTAAATTTCAAATTGAAAATAGGACAAAAAATTAAATAAGGTGAATTATGGGTTTATAAGGATTTTGAAATAAAATATCCACGAGTGGTATTGATAAAATTATGACAATGCTGTCATATTGATTCACATATTTAAAAACCATACTTTATATTATTTTTTACTATATTGTACTAAAATAACATTATAAAATAATTGTACAATGTATGTAATGAAAGGTATTGAAATATAGACACTGATTGTCGTATTATATGTAAAATAAATTACACAATTTATATTAAATTTAACGAGTATTGTGAATAGTAGCGCTCTAATTAGAAATCGTGGGACAATTAAAATGTCGATAATTCCAGTGTTATCTGTTAACATAAAATACAAAATATTTTGAAAATAATTTAATAAAATTTATAAATTCCAAACCATTGAAAATGTAAATGTATACTTAAAAAAAATCTTTAGGTAGCATGTATTTGACTCGCACATTCCCTGACATTCAAGAACCATCTAGATTAACTAGTACAAGAATTGGAAATGCGCATCGAGATTCATATAAGCAAATGAAAGAAATTGAAAATGAAACGGTCTACGAAAATGAAATCGATGCAGATATTGGAGATACATTTTCCGAAGATGTAAACAATCAAAATAAAATAAAGCGAAAATCAATTTCATACTCACGAGACTCATGTTTGCGTTTGACACTATCAAAGAGACCAAGTCAGATTCCAACTTTGGAAGAATACAAGCATCGACAAAGTTGTTTAAATAAAGTATACTAGTATATCATTGAAAAATATTTCATTTTATTTTTAGATTAATTCTCAATTCTATCAAAGTAAGTAAAATATTTACATAGTATTTACATTTATACTGTACAGCACGTAAAACTCAATCTACAAATCAATTGAATATGAAGGATAAACTTAAAACTAGGATAAGAAAATTTTTTAATATCAAGAAAAAACCTGTAGAACAGTATTAATCTTTACAATTTTTTAGCAAAAACAATTTAGTGAACAATACAGGCACCAATCTGCTACAATATTTAACGATAATACGCTCTGTAAACAAAAAACTATAATAGATAGTGTAGATTCCTTTTCACCCGATTCTTTCGACCTCGAGAATACTAAGATTACGCCCAATATTGAATATTTACTGACTATGGATAAATCAGAGAATCAAAAAAATTATAATAGGTAACATTTTAAAAGGTGCATCTTTTTAACTTTTAATTTTTTTAAAAACATTAATTGTTGTGTCCACTGTACAATGGTAAGTAGTAATTCGTAATTAATAATCTTTGATGGACTGTAATTAAAAAGATATAATGTCAACCTATACTAAATTGTAAGTGAAACTTGTACGTTTTATTTGATATTGAGTTAATTAGATTAGATATTTCAGTTAAAAATAAAAATTGAAATAATAAAATTATTCAATTTAGATCAATTTCGCATAACTATCAATATTTAAGTAATAATATGAATGAAGATACTCTTACTAGTATGAGAATAAATTCTTTTGTGAAAAAGAGCGATTTTATTCAAAAACCAAATTTTAAATCTCAAAATAGCCCGGTTTTTGAAACAATGCGCCCAAATGATTTATCGTCTGATAGAGGAAATGTTCATATGAGCAATTTGCAGGCCGCACGTGATACCATTAATCCGAAATTATTAAATTATGCCTTACATAATATGTCTATTGATTCTAAATTACCCATCATCTCTGAAAGCAGTGTTTTTGATAATCATGTACGTTTTATCTGTATTATAAAAAAGTGTAGCTATTATATTAAAAATTTACTTGAAAAATTTGATTCCATTTTAGAATCAATTAAATAATGATGCTGATATGGGTAATTTAAACGATACGATGCTTATTTATAATATAAATTAATACATTTCTTAGATTATGCAGAATTGGATTCATGTAATACTGCGATTGAGCCAATTTCAAAGTAATTTTCCTATTTTTAACCTTTTCAGTAGACACTGTTCACTGGACACAATACAACAAAGGTACATGTATGTGTAGGGTGTCAACTTTTTCATTAAAATAAAAATCCATGTCACACAGGATGACTAATGAATGTCTAAATATGTTGGTAGTGTTTTAAAAATTTTATTTTTCAAAAAACATTAACCAGACTGGACATTAATTAATAATGGAATAAAAACTATAGATCCATAGTTTATCTTAACGTTTATTCTCTGGAGCGACATTAATTTGATTTAAATTTAAATTTGAGCGATGTATTGTTGGAGCGATACATCTGAAAGCGACATAAGCATCGATTTTGCTAATTTATTATATCATTGATTTTTTCACGAAATTTTACTAAGTTTCTTTATTCATATTTATATTATCTTATATTCAAAATTTTGTAGGGCGTTTACGGGAAGTTTTTTTAACCAATTTGTAAAGATATTGTATTAAATCTTAACTTATATAATATGCTACGTGATTTTTGTTCTTACTTATATAATCATAGCATATTATAATATACTATGCAATATTTGTTTGTGTTATCGTTTATTGAAATAACTACCAGTCTTAGAATTTTATAAAGTCCACATTTCAATTACAGTTTTTTTCGGGATGTATAATAAGATATAATAAGATATAATAAATTAAAAAAATGGGATAACAATTGTTTTTAAAATTCTTTACGCAAATGTTAACAAACAAAAAATTAAGATGGAATAATTTACTTTAAAATAAAAAGTAATGTGATATGATGCTTCCATTTGACACAAATTTGGGAACCACTTCTTTAAAGGATTGATAATAGTGAATAGTAGGATTTTAAATTAGATTTTCAACGTGAATTTATTTTGAAGAATTCTAAAAAAATCAAAATATCTCACGTTCTGGTTTAACGAAGACTGCCTTACGTCTACTTAAATTATATATCACAAATATTAATTGAATAAAAATAACACATTTATAAACCTTAAATAGTATTATGTAGACAATCAGATTTAACCAATATTAAAACTACCATGTCTTTATGGTTTATGCCTTCTATATCTAAAGTGCAAGGTATATTATAATCTTTGAACTTATTAAAATTAGTGCAGTATACCAAATCTTTCAACTTTGAGTAATGTTTATTTATAAAGGAGATGGGTTATTGTAAATGTACTGAAAAATTTGATGTAGATAAAATTACATTAATTGACTCTGAATTCGCCATCATTTGTCAAAATTGACGTCAACATGTCACTATATAAATTTTTAATTTTTTTGATAAAAATTTTTGAAAAATCAACTTTTAAGTTTAGATCATAAAATCCACGTGTCACAATTATAATGTATACTGTACCTAATTAATATTTTTAAAATGTGTCTATTCATTGAGTATTTGATAGCCGAAATGCAACTCAGGAAAGGTCGGACAGGAAATTTTATCATTAGGCGTAGTGTATCCATAGAAAATGCCTATGATTTAGCTGTCAATACTGGTTTATACGGTATACCATAAATGCCATCGTTTTCGGTGAAGAAATAAATATACCCATTAAATACACATATGTATAATATATTATATATGGTATATGTACTTATAGTTTATTTACAATAACGTGATTATATATAATCACATTAGAGACATTACATAGAATAAATTTACATTTTAGATATTTCATCAAACATAAAGATTTATCATTATCTTATTTTATCAACCAAGCAAGGATTGAAGATTAATTCTACCGAAAATGATTTATTTTACAGTAATTGTATATTGTACAGTTTTCCATTGATGTGTCAGAGTTGAGGGGTTTTAAGAATAATATGTTTAAATTGTATGTATTTTATCGTGATCCGGTTTGTGTATATGCGCATAATGAACGGGTTATATGTATCTTTAAAAAACGTTGTCTGTATATTATATGGATGTATTAAATAATTTGCAAAAAAATTTGATAGTTATAAAAGATCGACTATAATCGTATCGCATTAAATTTTAGGCTAATATTTATTCGAATAGTCGAAAATCTTTAAATATTTTTATAAATATTAATAAGGTTGTACATAAAATTTAGTTTGTTAATTTTTTTGAATCATCAAATCATTCTCAAGTATGTTGTGCACTGAAGTGAGTTTTGACTATACATGAAATTTCTATTAACTAAAGTAATTTCAAAGTTTTTATGAATTATAATGTATAATTTAGATTCATTAACTAGTCTCATTCATGATCATATGTTTAATAGTGGAATATTGGCGGTGAAACTAATTTTACCAGTCATGAAAGGTTGGTTTTAACTAATAATATTGCTAATTAAAATAATTAATGTATATTTTAGTCATTGTTTCATCATCTCTAAATATATCTCCTGACGAAAAAAAAAATTCAAGTTAGTTAATTATAACATATCATAATAAATATTATATATTATTTTTTTATATCATTGAATATATTTATAACCTGTATAGTATAGAATCTACACTGTAGATTGATAGTATACTGTAGTATTTCAAAGTCATTTAGTTTTCGAAGCATATTATGTCGGAGAAATAAATATAAGCTACATTGAAAATGATGTCGGACTAAAACAATGCTCGAAGCAAATACATGATAAAAATATCTCCAAAATTCACTGTACATTTCAATTTGGAAATAATGGTCTGGTTATAACTGATTCTGGTCGATTGTAAGTTTTATCATCTTATCAAGTGTATATGAAGTGAAATTTTACTAATTGAATTATTTTAGAAAATTTTTTAGAATTCATTATTATTTAAATAGAATTTGCTACATTGGGTTAATAAATAAATCGACAAAGTAATTTTTAACTATTAATCTACATATAATGATTTAGTTTAAATTTTCATATTTATTATTATATAAGTTTTCAATTAATATTAATTAGATATAAATTTCAATCTGAATGGTTGCAACAGAGGTAATTATCTTCACTTTGAAATTTAATATTCTACAATTAATTAATGTAAAATATTCTCTATCTAATTTTCATTTTCTGTAATGTTCTAATATTGACCAAGTCTCAACATTGGAAATCTAGAGAGGAAGAGTACTGTTTGTTAGAATTCTGCAACACGGTTCAAATATGACATTTAAAATGTCATAAATAAAAACCCTTAACCAAATTTAATCCGAAAACAAACTTTATACCGTGTTTCACAACTCTACTGTATAGAATCTATAGGGGTGTTAAATATGCGACCTCGGGCCATTTGCGGCCCCTAATTATGGAATGTGCGGCCCGCGTTATAATATAAATTTTTATTTTTTATAACAATTTTTCACACATATTTCTTATTTTACAGTCTTTTCATATATTTTTCATGATTTATTTATTCATTATTACAATTTTAACATTATTTTTACATTTATTCCATTTTTATTGTTTCATATTTTATTTTATGAATTAAAATTAATTAAATCTGTTACTTTTAACATAATTTTTTGAGTAAAGATTTTTTTTGTGCGGCCCGCGTAATAATTTTTTTTACATTTGGCCCGTCTAGCAAATTGAGTCTGACACCCCTATTATAGATCAATCTGTCTATTCAAACAAAATTCTGTTTTAATCAGTCAAAAATATCCAGCGTGGAATGATCAAACTTTTTATTTATGACAAAACGATGTGCTCGGTATTTTCTAACAATTAAATTAACAAATTAAATTTTTACAATTTAACAAATTTAAGGTACCGCGTCGTTTTGGTAATAAAAAGTCTTATATTTATTTGTTAGTTATTTTCGTTTTTTTAAATGAGGGCACATCTTAATATGTAAAGTAATCATATTAATATATTATTTATTAGTAATATTTTTGCTATTATTATCTATATTAATAATATGAAAACCATAAAAAACTGTATATTATTTGCTGAAATTGATAAACCATTCAATGAACTTGCTGAATCAATTAAGGAAATGAAACTAGCACACAACATGTAAATGAATGCGATGTATTTGAAATATTTGTAATAAAAAATAATTATATATATAATACATTTTAAATTCTATACTTCTGCATCACTTTACACTTATGCAATACAGATGTACATTGTACAATGTAGATTATATACAGCAGGGTCGGCAACTAGTAGCGCACAGAATAATTTTGGTGGTTATTTGAGTAAATATGTAAATTATTTATTTTTAAATTTTTTCATCTTCAACACCGTTTTAAATATTTTTTACTATAATTGGCTCATTATAATCAGTATTATATCTCACTATTTTCTCTAATCTAATCACTCTAATCTGTTCACTATCTATAATCAATTTGTATAATATTCTACAACTTTATTCTTTATTATGGGTTTTTAGCATCGTTTAGTACGATGATTAGGATTTATCAATCGCATAAATCGGGCGCCTCCTTGACTAGATTAAATTTTTCATACTTGCATATTGAATAAATAATTTTTTTTTTGTATTATAGTAATAAATTATATTTATTAATTAATTATTATTAATTATAATTTTAGTAAATAATAATTTTTCTCGGTAAATATAATTTTGAATTTTCGGTTTTTGATTTATGAAATTTCCCGGGAAATTACAATCACTTCTCGGTATGGTAGATTGTGCACTAGGTCCTCGCCTTTTTTAACAGATGAGCACTAATTTTTAATTTTAAGGTTTCTTGGACACCAAATGTATCCTTCAATCATATAAAATTCAATGCCTATCTATGTGTGTAACGTTTAATTAAAAAATTAAGCGTCCTATAATTAAAAAAACTAAATTTTTAATACAAATTTTTGATAAAAATGTTTGTTGCCAATTTCATTCCGAAATTTACGCCTTTAGTGTGAAAAACCTAAATTACCTTTTTTTAAAATGGGATTTATTGAGACAGTTTTGAAATTATTTTGTCTCTGTTAAGAATGTATAGTTTACACAATATGTACAATACATTTGAAAGTAGTATATATTTTTTTTGATAAAACTTACATTTCATCACGGTAACGAGGATGAGGACACTTGGTCTATGGCTAGATACTCTTCAACCGATTATACTCGATAAATATTATTAATTGCAGTACAATTATATATTAATATATATAATAATAATATACTCATATATTCGAAATTGGTATAAAATTTAACAAAAAAATGAATATATTAATTATAGATGTATCCCATAGCCATTAGATTCTGTGATAATATCTATTAAATTTTCACAAACATTCAAATTTATCAAAAAATATAAGTTTAAAAATGAAAGTTTAATATCAACGCATAATCAATTTTTATAAAATAATATTAGTATTAAAAATGTCTCATTATATAAAGTTGTGGCAAAGAGTAGTCAGAAGGATAATAATTGTCAACAGAATAAAATTAAATTTTGTCAAACCTCAATTTTTTTGGCCGACCATTGAACAAAAACAAGAAAAATTTTCAACTGAAATAAATTCTAAGCAGGATATAAATAATGAACCTGGATCAGTTGACGAAACAAGTTTATTTTATTTAAATTTATTATAATTGTTAGTTAATGGAATTTTTGATATATAAATACAAAAATGTGACTAAATCATAATGAATCTACGTTTCATGTGATTATAGTGTTTTATAAATAAGTTAAAATATGTTAAACAGTTTAATTTTGAAAAATCAAATTTGTTGATAAACTGTGATCAAATTTCATTATCTAGGAATTATCAGTCAAACGCTCGCGAACTGGCCATTTTTTAAAAAATGGTTTATTTTCACCAGGATTTGATAACTTTTAAGCATAATATTAAATTACAGGTTACTATTATGTTGCTCGTTCGATGCAATTCATTATTTGAGCGTTTACTGTATTACATATGTCTGCATTTTATTGATATATTACATAATTGTATCTAAAAAATATTGCAATTTAGGTGAATACAAGAAAGCATTCATTTATTTAAACATATTAAAAGATTTCATAATCATATTGACATGTATAATGCACACAACATCTCTTATATGGCGATTAAATAAAGTGTATATGAATGAGACGGAATTTTACTCAATATACATAATTGATCAAATAACCGCCTTAATATTTATGATTAGATGTTTTATAATATATATCTATACACCAACTATATATTTATTTATCTATGATTTCAATAATATAATATGTGTAACATCTATATTTATTGCTATAATAAAACCACATTTGTCGTATTATTTGTGTGTATGGCTGATATCTTCTATATATGATTTGGCACACATGAAATTTTTTCAAAAATATAGATCCATTTTTGGACTCCGGATTATGATTCAAACTCTTAGTAATGCGGTTATTCCCATATCAAAAATTATTCTCGTTATTACAATTGCAATTATTCCAATATCGATAATTGGATTTTTTTCTTTTCACACTGTCAATAATAATTTTAATAACATTGGAACTTGTTTGTTTTCCATTTTTGTCTTTCTGACGGAAGATGGTTGGGTTGATATTATTAAAAATACAAAATACGAATATCGTGTTTATACTCGGATTTTTGGAATGGTTATTATTACTGTGGGATCTTTTGCTATTGTTAACATTTTGGTCGGCGTTCTTGTTAATAAATTGGAAACTACTCTACAATCGAATAATTATAATAATTTGAAAAATTTGTCTGGTAATGAAAAAATGAAGAGCGAACACGAGTAAATTTAATTTCTTTAAATATACACTAGAATCCATAGCTTGTTTGATTTTACTGCGTAAAATCCGGATTTTTCAGATAGTATACTATATTCCATATAATATTAGTATTTTTCATGTTTAATTAATTTTAAAAAAATTTTTGGAGAAGACTTATTTAAGTTAAATTTAACGCATACATTATATATTTTAATTTCACCATAACGCACATTTATCTTTTAAATTCATATTGGTTTGAAGAGAACACTTGAATGCTTTCGAAAATTTATCAAAATTTGATAGAGGCATATTTACTCTAAAATATTTTTAAATAGAGTATTCTCTCCACAACTCGCAAACTCTATAATTCGCTAATTCTCTAACTCGCCATTAATTTAAATTATAAACTAAAAGTTTTAGAACGTTAGAATTTTTCAAAATATTATTATTTTATATTACAATTTACATTTTATTGCAATTTAACCTTTCATTTAAAGATTTTATCTGATGTTTCTATAGTTTTAAATTTTCTATCTCGCCAACTTTTTCAAAAAAAAAAAAAATCGCGAGTTATAGAGAGAATACTGTATTACATAAAACTTTATTTAAGCGTACATTGAAAAAAATTTCTGTAATGATTAAAAAATTTTAAAAGCGTATTGTATTTTAGATGTATTTAAATATAACAGTGAAGCCTCCACTGTATTCTATATAGCTTTATGTACCTTGCTTCATGTATAGAATGATGCTGCTGAAATACCATATGCTTGAGATGGTAGTCAGGGTAAGAATGACAATAGCTCTAAAACTATATTCAAGTACTACATAATAAAGAAAGAATATATAATAATTTATATACATTATGTATTTCAAAGTTATTATTTTATTATTATTATTACGTATATAAACCTTCAATATTAATAATTATTCATAAATACATATAAATATTCAATAATTATAAATTTCTTGGCTGGTGTATGATATACATGGTAAATGGATTGTTAAATATGTTAAATGTATGGCACTACCTGTGCATATGATAAGAAATACATTTGTTCTTTTGTAAATTTTTCAAAGTTGATGAGTTTCTGATTGATTAGATTTTTTGCATGTTCCATAGCCTTATAACCTATTTTAATTCCGCCTAAATCAGCAATATCTTCGTATATAGTTTTCTCTCCATTCAACATAACTCCACTAATGTTGACATGACTGTATTGGTCAATGATACATTTTCTTTTTTTTTTATAAATTAAATTATTATCAAATGAGCCTCTGATAGTGTCTATATTTCTTGCATCTAAATACATATCATTATGGATATATGTCTATATCATAGAAAACTCCACACAATAATATAGGATAAGTTATCGAACAAATACATATTTAAAAATTTATTTTTATTTTTTAGTTTTTCATAAGCATTACCATCAATGAAAACCCCAAAAAACTGCATTTTCACGGTCGAAACCCAGTTTCTCTTTTTTTAAAAAATGACAATAGTCCTAAAATTTTAAAAAAAAATTACAGCTGATAATTTTATATCCAGTTAACTTGCATAAACAATTCAATCTAACAAAGTGACCTCTTCACGGTCAAAAAACCACTTTATTATTCATTTTTTGTAATTTGCAAAAGTATTTTATGAAAATAAAAAATTTGAAATAGTTAACTGTACTAGAATTTAAAAAATGATTATAATTATATATGGTTTAATCCAGATTTTCTCAAATACTGGTCTGCGAAAAAATTATGAATACATTTTACTAATTACAAGTCAATTTATTACGTTTTTTATCAAATTATTCATATCAAATGTCAAAATTAGTCAAGAAACTTCGTTTAAAATTTTATAATTTGTTACCGGCCCGCCGTGACAAAAGTAGGAGAATCTTTTAACATGGTTTAATGGACCGTTTTTGTTTAAAAATGTGTTCACCATAAACTATTAATAACTTCAAATGTTAAGCCCTCATGATTGTACATCTGGGTCATGTGGCCCCTAATCTTTTTCATGACGTTTTGCTCAAGACGACAAATACGGATCTTTATAAAATAAAAACTTTAGGACGGGTACAGGCGATTAATCAAAAATTGCAAAATGTCTGTCCATACAGGATTTTACTTCAGCCCAATGACAATATTGTATGTTTCAGTGTTATGAGTAATTTTTTTATTTGCGATAATTCTTCAACTCTCAGATTTTACTGATTAATTTATTTTTTAATATTAACATCTTAGAAATAAATATTAAAGTTTACAAAAAGTTTGTAATCCGTGTGTAATTTCATGTCCTAGCATAGCTCCATATGATCCATAATTAATACTTTGTCTATAATTAAATTATTGTATATTGTACCAATATATGTTCTATATATGTACCAAAGTTGATGGTAAGAAAATTTTTATGATGCGGCCCGAAACGTATTTGAGTTTGACATGATCGATGTAGTATACATATCCGTCTATATGTTTTGAGCACTTAGTAAAATCGCCGCAATTTGTATAAAATTTCAATTTTATAATTTTTTTAAGTGGCTCATGTACTTAATAACACAAATTCCATTCCTTAAAAAATACTGTTGATTGCGACAATATATTAAATTTAATAAAAACTGATTTATTTATAAATAACAATATTTCAAATATTTTGAGCACTTTTACTTACATTAATTTCAAAAACGTATTTTTTGCTATATAGGTAATTAATATTATTCTTATTTGAAATTTTAACTAGATAGGTCAAATAAATATTTAGAAGTGCGAAATGGTTGTCACATATTTCAATAGAGGGTATACCCAACTAAAAATTGTAAGACAGCTTTCTGTCTTCAGGCAGCAGTTCAAGAAATAATTAAAAAGGTCTACATCTAATTAATGGACCTAAAAAAAAAAGACCAAGAAAAATGTCAGTCAGGTAGGATCGTTTATTAAAAATTAAAGCAAAATCAAACCCTTTCTTGACTGCTAATAAGCTCCAAAATTCGATACATCGGATTCAAAAGTTAGTCTCGGTACTGTTAAACGTTGTCTAAGATGTAGCGGTTTATTTGAACGCATTGCAGTGAAAAAGCCTTATTTGAAAACTTTGAAAAAGAGAAAGAGATTGAACTGGTGCCAAAACCGTCGAGACTGGTCTGGGCATGATTGGGATTTTGTCGTTTATAGCGATGAAACCAAGATAAATCTAAACTCTAGAGTTATGAAGTATATAAGACGGTGAAAAAATACTAGATATAGATTGTCACATGTCCACGCCACTGTCAAATTCTCTCCAAGTATTATGGTCCGGGGTGCGATTATGCAGAAGAGAAAAAGATTGCTTGTTCGATGCTTTAATCGCGTTAATTCGCATGAATATGGTAATATTTGGAAACGTATGTGCGAAATGCATGATACAATATATATTCTACAACAAGATGGTGCTTCATCTCATACGTCACGATTTACGAGCCAATTGATACAAAGTCAGCATCTAAATATGCTACCAAATTGGCCGCCACAAAGCCCAGATTTGAATATAATCGAAAAATTTAAAGTCAATTAAAGAAAAGGGTGGGTCAACGAGGTCCTCAAAATTTTAAATCACTATGGAGATTAAAAAATGAAGAATTTTATAAAATATAACGATTATATCAAAAAACTTTATGAGTCTATACCGAGAAGATTCGATGACGTATTTTCAGTAAATGGCAGAAATATTAAAACATGAATTACTATAATTATTAAAATTTAATATCATCATTCTCATATCTAATAATTATAATTATTAGATATTAGATTAATAGATAATTATCTAACAATCTTCAAATTTAATTAATAACTTGCGATCATATTTACATTCTTTGAAATATAAAATAAATTAATGAAAAACATTTATGAATAAAATAATTAAAGATTTTATAAGGTGCTCAAAACATATGGACGGGTCTGTATTAGGGTGTCCACTCTTTTTTATTAGAAAAATATGATGTAGTGATATTATTTATAAATATAAATAAATTTACATGTTTGATGTATTATAAATTGGCGGTCTCAATAATCCCGAATTAACATTTATTTTATTTTCAAAAAAATAATATGCTGCATTTGGTAAGAATTCTTTTATTAAACTAAAATAGTTAATAATTAAAAAAATAATTGCAATAAGTAGCGACTCTGGCGCATAAACATTGCTAAAATATTAATTTAAAATGACACTATAATACATTGCTTTCAAACACGTATGTCGCAAAACATTTTTATGTTGCAGGTGTATTCTAGAGGGGTCGCAAATTTTTGAAATATTATAATATATAATTATATATGTTATAATTTATACAAAAATACACAAATTTTTCATTAATTTTATTATCTATTATAAATTACATTAATTTTCATATTTGTTCGACATAATATTTTTATTCGAAAAGAATCGCTTAGTAATAATTTTTTCGGAAAATAATGTTTTTCCATTATAATATTATAATATACTAAATATAACTAATTAATGTACCCGAAAAATATTTGATTGAAATTGAAATCGCATCTAACTTAGTTGGAAAGCACTGCCTTTGCACTGCATTGTGCAATGTACATACAGTACGTATAAATATATGCATAAACATTGGTTTCTTCAATATTTATATTCTTTAAAATTTTTGCGCCCACACGTTGAAAAAGATGCAAAATAAATATTTTGACAAGTACATAATAATTACTGTGATAACATATCTGTATTTTTTGTATTTTAATTGAATCTCAATGTTAAATATGTATAGTATACAATACAGAACCTACTCTACCAAAAATCCTTCTTGGAAAGGTATCAACAAAATTTTATAAAATGGTCGCCACATTTTTGCAAATTAAAATAATTCTATTCTTTAATATCAACTATTTTAAGTGTTACATTTAAAACGTCAAGTTAAGAGCCTCGGAGAGTTGTTTAGGGTTGGGAATTAACTTTTAGATTAAATTAGAAAATGCATACTCAGTGTTTTTAATTGTGTTTCAGGTGAATGTGAGACCCCCTTATTTTTGGTATTTGTGCAACTTTAATTTCGATTTAAAAAAACTGTCTAATAATTAGACTCAAATAATTAATAAGTAAAAAAATTACTATTCAGATGTATTAGCAGTGTATCGTTTAACGATTCTATTTATACGAAACTTCATAATAGAATAATACACCGATAAGAAACTGTCACTTTCAGTAAGATTCAAAGTATTGTAAAATGAATCAATAACGGAACTATTTTGATAAATACTTGCATTTATTAATTTAATATTTGATATGTGATTAAATATTAAATTTTTCATTGTATCATGTAGCCAATTATTTTTTTTTACATGAAGTATAGTTATTTGTTTGAATTCTTGCAATTTTTGATTATTAAAAAAATTGATAGCTGCTGTGTCTCTAAATTTATTAATTATAATTAGTATGCATAATTGATTTTTTTAGGGTTAAAATTATTTTTTACTAGTAAAACAATTACTGAATTTCAGTAAAATGAAAAATGTAACTACAGATTGTAGCATGTATATATCATTGCGAAAAAAGAAATGTATTTGTATAGTATAAATATACATATATTTATTTTAAAACTTTAATGAATCTATAAATTACAAATTTTCTAAATAAATCGCATTAACTGCCTCAGTCATGTATATTTTGATAAAACTTATGCAATTGATATTATTTCTATACTTCCTATCATGCCTCAAGTATTTGTCTACGATATTGAATTGTGTTTGAGATACAAAATGTATGACTTTCATATATGCCGACCATAGTACGTAATTGTTTAAAACTCTAAAAAAATACTCTATAATATGTAATACACATAGTCAATGTACAAATGTATACACAGTGGCATTATAACTAAAGGTATGCACATTTACACGGTGATAAACCTAGATAGCCTATAACACTGTTTGGTTGGACTTGTCAAATTTTATTCCGAAATATCGGTTTTGTACACATACTTAGATATTTTATTTCTATGGACGGTGATATAAGTATAGTAATTATACGCTTTATCGGTTACTTTAAGCATTTTTAATAATTTGTATGAGCATTTATTCATTTTTAATTGAATTATGTCATCTGGTTGAATATTAACAAATATCAATTTGATAAATTTCATATGCATCTATAATGATATATATTATCACTCCATTGATAATTATCAATTTAATGTATATAGTTTTATTTGAATTCATTTTTATGTGTTTACAATGATTCAGCACGGTACCTACATGTTCAATGAAATGAACTAGTTTTTTAATATCTATGAGCAATTTAATTGTAATGACATAACCCATTTGTTTCAATGATTCAATGATAACATTTTTGTATCGATATCCATTATATAACTGTGATGGATAAAACAATAAGTCATGTTGATCATAATGAAAGTTAATCTAAAATTGAAGTACATTATTAAAAGTTACATTGTTTTGTTTACTTTGATAATTCTTTTTTTATTATATAGCGATACATATAAATCTGAAAAAGGTAAAATTTCTGTGTAATTATAAATTCGTGCTATAGTATAATGTATTGAATTATCATTGTATCTATGATCGAAAGAAAAATAGGCATCAATAATGTCAAAATTTTTAAGATATTTGGTATAAGAATGGACATACGAACACAAAAAGTATGTTTTTTTCAGCTTCATCATGGCTGTAGATTTTTTATTTTTAAATTTCAATGCATCCGTTTTCAATTTCTATAAATTTTATATTAATATATTTGTTTATTATTTTTATTACATGTTTTATTGAAATATCACTGATTTGTGTTAAAAATGACACTTTGTCCTCTAGGTTGTGTCTTATTGACACATCATTTAGTTGTTTAAAATTTCCACATGCATATTTATAAAAATTATCACATGGGTCTGCAGATCTATTCATCCTGCTAGTCATGTATACACTTATTTTAAGGCATTCGTAGTTTGTGCAGACGTTTTTCTATTTAAATAAATTTTACGTTAATATTAATATTAACAAGTTGTTATCAGTTATGTGTTTAAATCAGTGGTTTTCTAACTTTTTTGACAATGAACCACTTGTAAAAAAATTTAAATTAACTTTTCACGTTAGTAGGCTAACTTTGAAAAATATATTTGTTTTGATCTGTATGAATTAATTAATAACAAAATATAGGATTCTTTCTAAAAAATGTTTTGATAACTCAAAAGCATACGTTAATTTAAAAAATTAAATTAGTTGAGTGTATATTTAATCTATTACATCCATGATTATCTGATTTGACGTCTTTCGGTTTGAGTTTTAAATACACATTGTTTGACGTTGCTGTATAAAATTTATACAATACAAATGTAATTATTTATAATTATGTATTAAATTACTGAAGATTTACCTTTATAGATGCAATAATAATAAAAATTGCAGCAATTAAAACGAGTAAAATTAGTACAATAATAACTATGTATTTTTTAGTTTTAGATGGGTAGTTTATACAATTAAATTTTTCGTTTATTATTTCAAACATTTTTTTGTTTATTATATATACTGTATTTACACAGGTGCCATCAAAATAGTACGTATTCACATTTTCATACAGATTTTTCCATAGTTAATTAATTAATAAATTAACATTCTCCAAAGATGATGACATATGTCACATGGTCATACAAAAATAAAATATTTAAAGGTTTTTTAGTGTTTTAACAAAGTAAAGGTTGAGGTATGCAATATTTGAACTGTGTAAGCATTTGCCATGTATTTTTACGACCTTAAGGTAAACTAATTAGACCAGTGATTCTTAATTGGTGCGCCATAGGTAAAGTTAAAGTGCGCCGCAAAGAAATTTGAGTTTATTTTATAAATTTTTAAAAATTAGTGTCAAACTTTTCATTGGCAATTATTTGATGAACATTTTGTAATTTGTAAATTAATTTTCTATGTGTATGTTAACTAGGGGCCAGAAAAATACGTACTATCACTTTTAGTTTATTTGGAATCAAATTTAAGCCGAAAATTTTTGTTCGGCATCATAGATAAGTAGTTTTGGCTTTACATTTATCACCAAATAAACTAAAATTGATAGTACGTATTTTTTCTGGCCACTTTATGTTAACTAAAAATAACTATTATAATATTACCGATAATCATCAGTGATTTGTTTAAATCCTAGAATGTGGGTTGTTTTTGGGTTGCGATTTATGCTAATTTTTTGATTTTAAAAACTATTGCAGAATTTATGTTAAAATTCAATTCAATAGAATTAAAATTCTGTGAATGTTTTAATTTTTAAAATAAGTTAATTCGAGCTTTTAACCATGAAGATGTAAGTTTTTGAGGTTCAGATTTATGAAAATATTAATGATTTTAAACGCATCCCAAAATTATGTATTTTTAAAATTCTAAGACCGATTTTATTTTTAAATAAGGTAAATGAGAATTTTGACCCTGAAGGACTCAATTTTTCAATATGAAATTTGTAAAACATCCCAATTAAAAAACTGTATTGGATGTTTAGTTTTAATAAATTTTAAAAGTGTTAATTTTTAAATTAAACGGTAACACACACGGACATTAAATTTTATGTAAGAAAGGATTTGTTTTTAAATTGTTAATAAATAGGATTATAATTTCGCATAGAACAAGGGTTCCCACTTGTTTTTAAATTTTATATATTCCACAATATTAATTTCTAGATGGAAATTGAAACATCCAATCAACTTGGAAGAAGAAGATTTATATTTTGACATTATCAATGAAACTGAACAATTTTCGCATGGAAGCAAAACCGCTGAAAATAAAAGTGCTTTTCATTTTGAAAATTTAAAAAGGTTAAACATTCGACCAAAAGGAAGGCATTTGGCACAATACGCTGTTTTGATAGACTGTATACGTGAAAACGAACAAAAATTGATAATTCTAAATAAAACCATTTGTGATATGCTGAAATAAAAGTATAAATTTTGAACGTATTTAATTATAGAAATAATTTAACAAGTGATATTTATATATATATATATAATATTGATATTTTAAATTTGATTATGAGCGGATACAAATATGATTGTTTTATATTGAAGAAGATAATGGTGTAGGAATCATATAATTCCATGCAGAAAATGAATTTCCGCCAAGTAGCATGTCTCGTATTAGGGTTTCAATAGGAGTGTTTCCAACAAGACGGACAAAAAATAACTGTTCTATGATTGAAGAGTTGATTATTCTTATTGATGGTAAACGCAAAAGTAATCTACCAAATCGACTAGGTTGATTTGGGTAATGTAATCTCGTATATTCTTCTAGCGCACATTGCGCTTGTTCTTGTAAGCAATCAACATGACTTGGATCTGATAATGTACATGCATCTAATTTATAAATAAAAATGTATAAATATTTTAAAAAATGTTTCATATTATCATTACTGGGTTGAATATAGTTTCATGTGCCTGGATAAATTTATATTTTTCTATAATGTTTTTAAATAAAATTCATAGTGTCATAGGTGAGTAAAAACAAATTAGTGTCAAAAGTCATAAAATTAAGTCATTTTACAAAATTTAAAAATTGATGAATTACAATATGCTACATCTGCTATTTACAATCATTGTTAATATTATAAATTTTTTGGTTGAAAAAATGAAAAAAAACAGAATTAAATTGAAAATGAATTAAAAAAATTTAATATTATAATGTTAAATCAATGATTGATGAATGTTATGATTAATTTACATTTTTATTGTGTTGAAGTGGATAAATCATACAATTTAAATTTTTAACAAATCGCCGAGGGTGCACAGTGTCAGTCTGGTCATTATTCAAGTGTTGATTTGAACATTGTGAAAAATTGTTTACACTTTAAAATTTAAAGTTAAAATTTAATGTACTCAACATTATGTATATTATGCCAAATCATTATTTAAATTCCGTTAATGAGTATGTAAATTTTAGGTAAATACTTGCTTATCTGTTTATTACTGAGTAGAAATTAGCTAATTATGCACATTCTCAGGTGTTTCTATTTGTATTTTTTAACTTTAAAATTTATATTTCAATATAATTCAATAACTAGCAAATAACAACGTGTCTTAGATTTTTATAAAGTTCACATTTCAATTACAGTTTTTTTCGGGGGTGTTCGCAAACTTAATTTCAACCTCCTAAACTCACATCTTATGGGTCAAAAACCCAAATTATTTTTTTGAAAATCAAACGAGTTGGAGAATTTAAAAAAATTATATCTTCAGGGCCAAAACCACAAATTACCATTCTTCTTTTAATGAAAACAGCCCTAGAATTTCACAAATTTACAGGTTGTACAGTTGTATCCTGTTAACACACACAGAAAATTTCGATCTAAATAAGTGACGACTTCACGGTCAAAAAAGTATTTTAGTATTCATATAATTTTTCAAAATATTTTTTTAAAACAAAAAATATGAAATAATTAATGGTCCGAAAATTAAAAAAAGAAGATTTTTTGATAGAGCTTATTCCAGTTAATATAAACACTAAAGTTCAAACCGAGGAATCTACGCATTCCCGGGTGAAAAATACTTTTAATATATTATCAACCAATATTTTTCAAATAAATCGATTAAAATAAAAATTGAAAATATAAATATTGATCCTACAATTTTAAAAAAAAAAAATATGCAGTGAACGTCTACACATTTCCAATAAACACATATGTGTGAAAATCTACATAATTCATTCCTTCGGAATTTTTTTCATTGCTACGCAATTTTTAAATTTTAAATTCTCATTTTCAAAACATTTTGAATAACATTTAAATTGAAACTAAAAAACGAAACTAAAACAACTTTGTTAATATCATTTTTATATTTATAGTCGTATTCCATTTGTAATATATAATTTTATAATTTTAATTTTTATAATTTTATTTTTTCTGGAATTTATGCTATTTTTGACAATTTTTAGGATTTAAGTGTTTTTACTTTATTTTTAAATGTTAACAAACAAAAAATTGAGATGGAATAATTCACTTTAAAATAAAAAGTGATATGATGGTTTCACCTGAAACAAATTTGGGAACCACTCCTTTAAAGGATTGATAATAGTGAATAGTAGGATTTTTAAATTAGATTTTTAACGTGAATTTATTTTTTAAGTATAATAAAAATGTGCCCTCGGCAGAGCTAGGTTTATTTGTACGTAGAACATAACAGTCAACCTAGTGTCTTGTATATTTTGTGTTAAAAATTACACTATGATAACAAGATTGAAAAATTAAAATAAATAAAATTAAATTTAAACTTAAAATGAAAATCGATAGTTACAAATTTTTTAATATATACAAATGAACTTTATTTTTAGTTATTGAAATCTAATTTTTGAAATTTGACTAAAATTGTTCATCGATATTGTATTCATAATATTATACGATTCATTTAGTTAATTTGAAATTGAAATTTTAATAAAACATGTTTAAAATGCTGATATTTATGCGTTTTTCAATATAAATATGTCAATTTCTAAAATTCATATTTAAGATACTAAAATATTGAAAAACTGTCTTGGAATTTGTTTTGATGCATATTCTAGGGCTTAGATCTAGGCTTTTAGTTTTTTAAAAAATGGGGAGCACAGATTTAGAACATTGAATATATTTCATTAAAGATGAATGAATTACCAGTCATAAATAGTACGATTGATTTTAGGCAAGTATATTCAGCAGAGTCAACGTTTAAGGCTTTTAGTTTTTCAATTTGTTCTTGAAATATACGAATATGATCCATAAATGACACAACTGTATTGGCTGCTAATGGTAAATTTCTCATTCCGGCTGCAGCTAGCAAAGGTGCAACGTGTATAGGCATTGATGATTGTGCTGCATTCAAAACAAATAAATCACCCCAATTGAGACGTAGTAGAGCTATTTGATCCGAAACATTTAAATCTGGGAAGAATGGCATCCTTTTAGCCCATTCAACGGCACTAAATAAAATTCGGGCAGCCAATTCGCAAATATTGTCAATTCCCATAGCGTTACCGTTTGAACCCTGTAGGCTTTGTCCGTACCGAGCTAATGGGTAAGGTTCGGCTCTTAGTAGCATTGATATGTAGGTGGATAAATATGAGTGTTGCGGTGATGCAAATGGGGTCCGCGCATCTATTGCATTGTTACGGCCCATAAATTGAGATAATCCTGCCGCAGTGACCACATAGTTAGCCACTGCTGCGTGATTAAATGTTGATGGTACTCTGCCTCGTTGAACAGCTAAAAGTATTAATCAATTACAAATATATAAATTATACAACAATGGTAATTCTTTCAATTAAAATTGTTAAAAATTTATGAAAGTGTTCAGTTATCATCTCAAAAAACCTTATCTCGAGTAACTACGTTTGACAACGTTTACACAAACTGATAATTGGATTTATAGTGTTAATGGATGTTATTATGTCGATACTCGAGTTATAAAGTATTATTATAATAAGGTGACATTATTTACTTATATTAATGTTGTTATTTTCATTTTAATCCTTATAAAGTAATTTAGTCAAAAGTGTATGTCGGTTTATTTATTAGCGTGTCTTGTCCATTTTAATTAAAAAATAAGTGGAGCCGAGTTTTAAAAATTCCATGATTCTATTACAGATATTCGGGTGAGGTTTTATTGCAAATTTTATTTTCAGAAATTGAGTCCTTCCAGTTCAAAAATTAAATTAATAATACGATATTAGTACAATTCAGATTAATTTAAAACATTTTATTTGGCGCGACGCATCCAAAAAATTTATTTTAACAAGATTAAATTGTCATTATTTTGGAAAATAAAAAATAACCAATAGTACTAGAATTTTAAAAAAATGACAACTAAAAGTGTTATTTTCAATAAACACCCACAAAAATTATCAATCTCACTAAATTAAGTCTTCACCGTGTTGTTGTCTACTCAAAACATATCAAAATTATTTTTGATTGATAAATATTAGGTGTTTAGTTTTATTTTGATTTCATATTAATATTATAATACACATTAAAAAATAATAAAAATTAAAACGTCTCATAATGTAATTATATTAATATTGACACAAAACAAAAAATTTGACCAATTAATTGAACATGTCGAAAATAAATTAAATAAAAAGTTGACAAAATTTAATCAATGTAATGTTAAAGGTGGTAAATATAGCATTAAATTAAATTAAAACTAGTCTGGTAATTATTTCTCTAGTGAATATTTCCAATATCATTGAATTAAATAATTAAAACAGTTAAATCTTATATAATATTATGAAATACCTTCACGACGCATTCCCATTTTAAGACATTTTTTAAACCTACAATGTTGACATTGATTACGATGATGTTGATCTATAGGGCATGAGCGTGTACCACGACAAGTATAAGTTAAATTGCGTCTGACAGAACGTTTAAAAAATGATTTGCAACCTTCACAAGTAAATTGTCCATAATGTTTGCCAGAGCTTTTATCGGAACAAACGACGCATGCAATTTGATTGGCTGAATTGTTTTTATATGAAGATTCCGTGCTTGGTTTTGATTTTGAGCAAATTCTAAAAATATTGAAAAATGACTAAACAATAATTACAAATTTGAATTTTCTAAGCGAGGTTTTTTAGCGGGTTCAGGTGTATTTACATTACTCGATTTGCTAACCGAACAATCTGATAAAATTTTATCCTTTTGGGATTCTTGGTCAAAAGTTGGCGTTTCATTTTTAACACCATTGGCAGGCTTGTCAGATTGAAATTCTTGTTTAGGGAAATTTAAAATTTTTTTATTGTAATCTGATTTTGATGGCAAAGTAAATTTGTCCTTAACATAACTCGAATCAAACTGACTGAAACTGAAAAACATGTTTGAATCGGAAAAACTCGATTCCTTTTCACTTTTTTTTTCCATTTTTAAATCGCTAGTTTCTTTTTTAACAATACTGCTTTTCATATTAGAATCTTGCATTATGGCACAAGGGTCTTTTTGAGAGGTAAAATTTGCATACAAACTATAATTATTTTTTAAATTTGGCCCAGATGCATCTTTTGAAATATTTTGATCGAATTTTAAATTTTCATTTTTTATATTAGATAAATTGACTTTATTTGCGTCTGTCAGCTGTGCGTGCAATTTTAAGCTTGAATTTGGAGCACTGTTGAACGTTTTGTACCAATTTAACAATGTACTATTTTGATTATAGTCTTTTTCGAAATTTGAATAGTCATTTTTATGTTTAATATTCGAGTACTCGTAGCAATTTTCGTATAGTGTACGACTCTCTGTTCCTGCGGGAGTTATGCGCAAGAGAACAGGACATTGCTCTTTATTTTTGACAATTGGAACGTTCATGGGGGTGCGCTTACAGGTGGCAGATTTGCTAACTTCCATTTGTATTTAATGACACATTTTGTAGATAAATACAATAATAATTGACAAGTGTTTGTCTAATGACTATTTATGGTAAAATTTTTATATTTATTTTTTAATAGAATTTGAATGGAACGATTTAAGAAATGTAGAGTTGACGGAATCGAACCGGTTAAAGTAAATTATTTAAGCTGCTTTAACAAATTTCTCTTTCAATGATTCCAATTGATTAACCTTTTACCGGGTGTATTGATTTGTTGATTTATGGATATTTTTCAATTGTATTTGTTCTATATACACTTTGTCACTTGTCCAATTATGACAAACTATCTTGTTATTTCCACATTTTATACAGTAGATATGGTTCAGTTAGCTTTAAACAATCTCAATGTTGATTTATGACTTAATTTATATCCAAATTATTCTATCATCCACTAAAATCTCACTTTTTAAATTCACAAAAATAGTTTATTTACCTTTTCAACTTTTCAATTATGCAAAATATGCTTTTTTGGATTAATTTGATTTGTTTTGTTTAATCAACCGTGGTTATACTATTTCCACTGATTAGCAAGGCTAAATTTAAAGTATTTTAAATTATTCCCTTTTTTAATATACATGTTTAAATATATAGTACATTTAAATAATTAAAATTTTATTCACAGTTCAATATTTTGTTAATTTATTTCAGTTTTTTTTACTTTTACATATAGATTATAATATTTACAATACTTATTCTTTAAAATTATTATCTTTCAACAAAGTTGTTTTATGCCAGATAAAGATTGCTCTGAAGTTAATTATACAATTTTATTTAGAATACATTTAAATATCCCAATTCTTACATCCGATTAAATCAATTGAAAATATAATGATTAGTTTTTAAGTGTTTCAATAAATTAGTATTATTACGGTAGTTTGAATTATATTTAATAGGCAAGTTTCTTTGCATTTATATTTTTATTGGAGAGTATATTTTAGATCAGCGTTTGCAGACCATCTTGCTGGGTCAATAATATGTATAAAAATAAAAAAACATATTCAAAGATCATATTTGTTTCTATGTCAATGAGAAATAATGATTGACCGTAGTGCACCGTTGAAAATCTAAGTCTTAAACTCTAATTTAAATTTACCCATTTTACCAGTCAACAAGTGTCAAAGGCAACGGGTAAACGCTTAATAAGTCTTAATGGTGTATTATAATAATGTATTATTTGATTATATACACTATAATACATTTTTATTATAACCAAACTTTTTTAATTTACTTTTTTTAAAGTTTGTCATCTTTTAAATAACGAAAAATTGAATAAACAAATAAAAAATTAAGAAAGTAATTGTTTTGATATAGACATAATTATGTATACTGAATCTCAATTAAATTTAAAAGTTTCATGATTCACATTAATAATATAATAATTATTCATAAATATCAAGAAAATTTTAATATGGAGTAGTATCTTCAACACTTTAGAGTATATTTTCTAAATTATTGTATTTTAAAGTTGACATAATATTTGTTTATTTTATATTAATTTGTAACTTTTATATTCAAACTTAACTAAACATTTAGATTAATGAAATTGTACATTTTATTAGCTCTTATAGTTGAATGAATGAATGAAAAATGAATTTAACCAATGATGCGTCATAATTTCACATTTTATGACAATTTAGACAATGAGAATTATTAATGTTTAGTATTTTGTATACGTTAACTATACACTTTTAAGTATATTTTTTGGTCTTAATTGTTTATTTGAAAATATTTGTTTAAAATAAGTATGGGCATAAGCATGGAAAACCTATGGACCGCATAATTTTTTTTAAAAATTTTTCCATATTTATAAATTTTATTTTTATCCAATTTCATTTTTTTAATCAGCAGTCATTTCACTAAATTTGGTACTGAATATATATCATCACATTGAAAACAATAAAATAGGTTTTTATAAATTTATTTTTTCTAGAATTTATGCTATTTATGACAATTTTTAGGATTGGACTGTTTTTACTTTATTTTTAGTATTATACACACTAGGGCAATGGTTCTCAAATTTGGGTCCGCAAGTTTTAATAAAATTTTGAATTATAAAAAATAAATTGATTTAAATAATTTTTGTTATTAATTTAAACAAGGAATTAGTTTTCATAGAATTAATTAATAATGGCTCTGCCAAAATAACATTTCCTAAAAGTACGATAACTGAATTTTGGATAGCTAAGGCACAATCATATCCAAACCTTTCTAAAATGATTATCAAAATACTTATGCCGTTTCCAACAACCTATGAATGTGAAAAGACATTTTCAACACTCGTACAAATAAAAACAAAATCTAGAAATAAACTATATGTCACTGATGATTTGAGATGCTTTATCCAAAATTAAAATTAAAAATGGACCAAAAAGTCAAAAAATTTGAAAACCCCTGCACGAGGGTGTCACACCCATCAAAAAATCAAGAGCACTAAAGTGTGTATTTTTAAAATAGAAAAACTAAATTGCAATCAAAAACATTTAACGCTATCTATTCGAGTTGCTTTGTCATTTTAAATATCACTGTCTAAATATTATGGAGAAATTAAAACTGAACTTTATTTAACGTAAATTGGTGTTTGAGCTTTTAAGTGTGGTACCGACTTTATAATATTGTTCATCGTGTTTAGTTATACAGTTTATTTTTTTAAATTTGTTCCTGGCTCAATTTTTTTTGGATTTTATTAACGATTTAATTTCTCGAATTCTGGCTAAATAGACAATTAAAATTGTTTAAATTTTATTCAATTGCATAATATGAATTCCATAATATCCAAAAAAATTGAGCTAGAAACAAATTTAAAAAAATAAACTGTTAAAATGTAAAAATTTGGTGACTACTATTACTATTATCAACTGTAAAATTGTATTATTATCCCTCGGGTCAATAAGAAATACTTTGAAGATAGTTTCTTTAATCTATTTATATTAGTTTCAACTTTTCTGTTTATACATCAAAACATACTCAATAAGGTCAATATCGTTAATACTATTAAGGTTAAAGCTCTATGAGTAAAAATTACCACCCGTTAATATTTTATTAATTTACATTGAAATTATCAATTTGACATGTTAATATTTTCTTCACAACATACTTTTAGTGTTTTATATTTTGGTTAAAAAAAAGTAACATATATTTGGCTTTAGCTCTCATTTTTTGATTTCCTAACGATGTTTATCGTCATACATACATATATGTATTAATCTACGAAATAATAACATTTTTCGATGTTTAGAAAATCATTTTAAAATTTATAAAATAAGTGTCATAAATACATACCTTTTAAATAAATGGGTTAATTAACGCAAAATTATTAATACATATATTATCATATTATAATATATATACAATTATTATTTTCATATTTACAATATTAATCAAATAAAAAGGATAAGTAGCGAGTCTTAATAAGCAAAGTAGAAAAAGTGAATATGATTTAGCAGTGAAGCAGTGAAATTTTAAAATTTGATAAAAATGAAAGCCCCTATTTTATGAACAAGTAAGTGTTAATTACTGTAATTAATGTACAAATAATGTGCACAATAGAAAAAACGAAAACAAAATTGAGGTATATCGTTATAATTAATACACCAAGTAACAATTATTTATGATTGATTTCTTTCATTTCAATCGCCGATTAAAACTGACATAATAATAAAAGCCAATATCATTACTGTCTAAGTGTTAAGCCAAACTGAATTGATGTAATTATGACATTATGACATAAAATAGCCTTAAATAATTAATATGGAAGTTAAACAAGTGAAATAAGAATTGATATAGATTTTTTGTCTCATTTCAAAAAATTTATTTTTGATTACATGATGTATTAATACGTTAATTAAATTATAATCTAGTTTAAATATCAAAACAGTCACATCATATTTTTGTGAATAGATTCAAATTAAAAATTGTTTAATCAGCCAATTTCATTACATTTAATTGAACTCAATTTTTAATTTCAGGTAATTTTTTCTCTTTATAATTCAGTATTGCGATATTAATGTAGTACATCAATTCAAATTTAAAAAGTAAAATTGCAGTGACTCCTAAGTTTATATAGTAATAATCATAATAGAATTTTTCAGTCTTTTACATATATAAAATTGAATGATTGTGTGTGTGTTACCGTTTATTTAAAAAATAAACAGTCCTAGAATTTAAAAAACCCAACATTTAATACAGTTTTTAAAGAGTAATTTTTTATCGTATATATGAGTTATTGAGTCTTTTAGGGCATAGGGGATAACCCCATTTTTTTTTTCAATACGTAAATCAGCCCTAGAATTTTAAAAAAACATAAATTCTGGGACGCGTTTAAAATGATTATAATTTTCGTAAATCTCAAAATCAAAAAAGACATCTTCATTCTTAATAACCATATGACCCTTTTTTTAAATCATAAGCATTACCATAATTCAACCTCAAAAAAGTGCATTTTCACGATCAAAACCACAATTTACCCATTTTTTTAAAAATAAAAACATTTCTAGAATTTAAAAAAAATTACATATAATAGTTTTATTTCCAGGTAAATTACTCACAAAAAATTTAATTTCACAAAGCGATTTTTTTATTTAATGACAATTTAATTATCAAACAGAAACAAAAAATATTATCATGCAGTTTATTCCAGTTGATCTATATACAATATTTCAACGTATGAAATCTACGCATACTCTTGAAAACTAGTTTTTAATATGTCATCAACCAATATTTTTAAAATCTTTGAATTAAAATTAAAAATGTAAATATTCATTCTACAATCTCAATAAAAGTATCCATTGAACGTCTTTCCAATAATTTTCAATAAAGAGATGTGGGTATAAATCTTCTTAGACCTAGACTAGGAATTATAGAATTTACGTGGTTGATATTTTATCTATTGGGCAACTGGAATGAAAATATATTCTACATTGTTCATAATATAATATTGACATATAAACTGTTTTAAATGATAATATTAAATATTAAAACCTTTCTATTAAGTGAATATTCAAAAAAGAAAAAGGAGATATATTATTTTCTCTTATTAATTTTCAATTAATTAAGTAAGTTTTTGTAAAAGAAATAAAAGTTACTAGAAACCTACATAATATCTTTTATTGCCTTTATTAATACTCAATGAAATAAGACTCTAAGTATCCAACCAACAGTATGCTCTGTCTTCTATTAAAGGGCCCTAAATTTTTTTATCGCTTCGATCGATAATTTTTTCTAGCTTCGCTCTTTAAAACTATAAAGGGTCGGAGGCCCTTTGCTTAGCTCTGATCCACAAAGTGGCTTAAGACGGCTCTGCATAGCAGTGCATTTTTAGCCTTTTAGCCTCTTAGTAATATTTGATGATATAACATGTGAGTCTTTTATTAAAGTAATTTTAATAAAAATAATTAATTTACTGTTTCACTAGCTTTTCTTTGATACCACGTTGACCCTATTTTTATATATATGAGAACGTTGTCGACACAAAAGCCTAGTTTAAAAAAAATGAGCGATTTATATTGTTTATGCTTGTGTAAATTAAAACTGTATGAATGAAGTTAAATTTTAATTCTAATAACATTCCATGTACACGGGAATATTGCATACTTATCTGACTATCTTAAGCAGTCTGTTTGTGTAACATTAAAATACTTTGATAATAAGCATTAACGTTAAAAATAAAATTTTAATATTCAGCCAATTTTTACAAAATACATATTGTTGAACTAGCGACACAGGAAACATCACAATTGCCTACACGAAATTTTGTAACTTTTTATACATTTGTAGAAATGGGTGAAATAAATTACATAAATCTTAATAAAAAAAATACCTTAACAAGCAAATAGAATGTTGATATCTATAAAATATATTGCAATAGATAGAGATTATCAAAACTCGTGATCTTTCCTTTAATAATTTTATTTGGCAAGTTGAATAATGAACTATGATAGAACGTCTACTGTAATATATTATTGGTGTATAATGTTGATAATTATGTCGACTGACTTTTAGCTAGTACCATGTTATAATAAATTAAATAAAATTCATATCATAGGCCAATGGGCGTGGCCTTTATGAATGTATCGACCTTGTTGAAACATTCGATAAAAATGTAATTGATTTAATGCGAGTGAAACTAGTAGAGAGGTAGGGCATAGTGTGATTGATTAGTGGAAGCAAATTTTAATTTTGATTAAACGAATATTGTATTTAACGTCTTGTTTGTTATTGACTCAGCAAGTAATTGACAAGATAATGGATGCTTAGGTCCAAACATAAGTAATGACGCAGCACGTAATTTACCTAGACTAATCTATTGCCACACTGAAGCATAAATCACATATAACCATGAAACGAATGCGATTAAATGATGTCATGTCAAGGTTTATATTGAATAGTAGTAGTGTGAATAAATTCAAATTTCATATTGTTCATTGTTCAACCGCTGTTGACCATATTGCACAAAGAAATGTAAAACCTTTTCACAAATTGAAAGTATTGTTTGGTTTTTATCATGCGAATAATGGTATGAATATAATATGCCGTATATATTGTGACTGTTTGATTACATTTTAATTTTTGTCTGTGGTACGAAGGTCACGCTAATATTAAATTATAATTTTTAAGTAAAATTTGTATTCAATGCTTTACTTGACACGTAATTCAGTCAAACATGTCAACTGTTAATTATTTAAATTAACAATGCAACGGGTGAACATGGTAAATTTTCGTTTTATATGGTTTGAAAGTTAATTCAATTCAATACATTACACTTTAATTTAGCTTTTGGTATCCCACCATGTTTCATTTTTTAGATATTAACAAATCACTTGAAATTTACAAAACATTCTTTACACTTATCAATCAAGAGTACAAGTTTCATTTATAAAATCACTGTAACCAGTTCAAACGATTATTCGTCACATTTACTTTGTTCAACCTTGTTCACTTGACCTTTAATTTAATAATACACATTTCTAAATTCAACCAAGTTCATTAAATCTTATCATTTCTTAATGTTTATTTACTGTCATAAAGTGCCATTTTTTAGTTATTACTCTCTGACATTATTAGCTTGACTTTTATGTACTTCGCACTAACAGAAGCTAGCTCTGCTGAGGGCCGACTTTTTAATTTCAATACGGATTTTTAATTGATTATATACAAATAGTGAATACTCTTAAAAACAATAAAATTATAGTTACAACCCTAAAAAATCGTCGTAAATAACAAAAAAATAAAATTTCCAATTATCTGTAATACACACTTTTTTCTTCTGTCATACATTTCGAATGAAGCAATCTTATAAACATTGAAATAAATTTTAATATTAAACTAACAAAGTTATACTTAATTTGTATTTAATATCAAATCTAAAGTTTACAATATGAACTTTTCAACATTTTTAAAAATGAGAAATTGCGTAGTAATGATAAAAAAACAGAAGGAATCAATTTATGAGGGTGAAACCCATATTTCAAATATGTATACGGTCAATTCTAACTTTTTTTGAAATTGTAGGATGAATATTTGAATTTTCATTTTTAATTTTAATTCATAAAGTTGAAAAATATTGGTTGATAATATAGTAAAAGTTATTTTTCACTGGTAATGCGTAGATTTCTGAGGTTAAAATTTTTTAACGATATCAACTGGAATAAAACGTATCAAAATAATCTAAAGATACGAGAGATAAGTAATTTTTTTAACCGTGTAAACGTCACTTGGTGAAATTAAATTCGTTTATATACAGTATGTAGTATATATAGTTTATATCAGTGGTTTTTAACCGGGGGGTCGTGAGAATTTGAACACAGTAGAAAATATAAATAAAACTGAATGTGCTTCTTTAATATTTTCATTTATGTGAATTGATAAGATGTTTGGAGTACATGTTTGGTGTATGTAGAAAATTTTTAGGTCGCGAAAATTTTTTATGTTTATAAGGGGGCCGCGAACACAAAAAGGTTGAAAACCACTGGTTTATACTAGTATTATATACTAGCAATAACTCTATTAGCTGTAATTTTTTTTAAGATTCTAGAAATCTTTTCATTTAAAAAAAAATGGTAATATGTGATTTTGAACGCGAAAATACATTTTTATGAAGTTTAGATTTAATACAACGTTAATGACTTTAAAGTACGTCCCCAAGTTCATGTTTTTTTAAATTATAGGGTGATTTATTTTAAAAAAAGGCAAATTAGGTTTTTGATCATGGACTCAATTACTGCCAATGAAACTTACATAAAAACATCACTCTCGAAACACTGCTCTAGAATGTGTTTTTTAAATGCTAGGACTGTTCATTTTCAAATAAACGGTAACACACATAGACATTAAATTGTATATAAGTAAAGAATGGTTTCTGTATTGGATTACTTTTCAATTACAAATGTTAACGTGTGTTTTCCAAAGTGTAAAAATGTAAGTTTCAACAAGTCTATCATTTATTAATTACCATTCATCGCTGATAACTATGTTATGGTGTATAATGCATGTGAAAGGCTGTCACCGGTATGTTTGCTTAACTGTTTTGTTCACTTCGTCTCAACGTCTGCATGATTGAATTGATGAATAAAATTTTCTACACTGGTATTTGTAATACAAATTTCGTATTGTATATTATGGTCTCTAATTTTTTTGGTCAAAAATTTATTACATCACTTTTAGTCTGACTGACTAATGAAATTATCGGCAGTCTATGAAACTTGTAAAAAAGACATGTTGACTTGGGTAATGTAAGTAATATATTGTAAATTAGCGAAAAATTGAAAATCTATGAGTCCACGGTCAATTTTTCGTGACGATTTCACCCATTATAAATAGCTTAAAATACATACAATGTTCCTAAAAATTGTCAATCACAAAAAATTCCAATACATTAAATTTTTGTAAATTTGAACTTTGAAAATGTCGCAATACTATAATTAACTTTATATATTATAATTATTACATGATATAAACTATCACGATTCTTGATCAATATATGCCAACTTTAAATTCTCAATGTTGCTTAGGTTTTAAATGGTTTTAACATTAAGATAAATATTCATTTGGTGCATTATTTAAGACATGTTTTAAGTTGATTGTTAAATTTACCGATTACATTATTTACTCAATTTTATAAAAATGAGGACACTATTTTACAAACATTTCGTCGAGTCCCCCGAATAGGTGCATCAGTAAGGTATTTTTGGCACTGAGTACAACTATTACATCAACAAATTTAGTAAATTATAGTTTTTGATGTTGTCACCAGTGCCATGGAAAGCCAAGAGTGATTGAGAGAGAATGAGTGGGTTAGATTCAAAATTGTGGACCCTTTATACAAATTAAACAAATGTTTGATTTTTTTATCCAACTATTGAAAAACATTTTTTTAGCGAATCCCTACTTTTATAAAAAAATCTTAATATACTATAAGATTAAAATGCCCAATGAACGGAAAATTGTTCTAACATCACCTATTCATTTAGAATAGTAGCCTCTAGGCCACTTAACTATGAGGACTTATAGGCCTCTACATGACTATGGGTGTCACTAATGTATTTTTTTAGTATCAGTTAATAATTTTCACGGATCGAAATTTCTCAAATTGTATGTGCTTAGCTTTATCCAAATTTTCATTACAGCTCGTGCACACCGATTCATTATGGTTGGACATATTATTAAATACCATAACAAAATATCAATATTTTTTGTAACCTTGATTGTTTTAATTTATCTCTCGGTCGAAAGAAAGTTGCATTAAAGAAAATTGTTGAAAAATGTTATATTTAATGCGAAAATAAAAATATTATTACCTTAAATTATTTTCTACCTATCTATGCGAAAAGTAAATAAAAATATTTTTGGACAAAATTTGTAAATCATTGATCATTATAAGCTAACAGTTCGTGGGTCGGGTAAACTAGAAAAAAAATAAAAAATTTATAATTATTGATGTTAATTATAATTATATTAATGTTAATTAAAATGTTCAGTTATCAGTAACTAGCGATGGATCACCATTTTGTGGTTATAATTCATAATTTTTTCATACACTAAATGTTTAACGTAAATAATAAATTCAATTCATAGCGTCTTAACATTTTATAGTCTAATTACGTGAATAAATTTTTTTGAATTTCGGAAATAACTCTTAACTACATTTTTATCTCACTATTCAATATAATACGTAACCTCAATTAATTAAATTTTCACTAAAATCATCAAAAAAAATATTCTACAATTTATCACATTTTTTACTGTTAAAGCTGTAACAAATGTTAATTGTTAATTAGTTGATTATTAAATAGGTTGGTAATATCATTAATATCAAATTTTCAATCAAACAGAGTTTAAATGGAATATTTATGTATATTAAATCCATATCAATAAAATTTCACTAAAAATATCAAAGTTGATCTACGAGTATATTTCAGGGCGGATTCAAGGGGTGAAGAAGGTGCAGTTTCACCCCTAAATTTTTAATTACTGTTTTGTAATGTTGTAATGTTAATGTTAAAGAGACCCCCTTAATAATTTTTCGTCTTCGGCGAAGTTAAATGTATTGTTCGCTTCGCTCGCACCCCATTAATTAGTCTCTTGGATCCGCCACTGTATTTAGTTTGATTTAATAATATTAATGTTGATAAAAATTCGAAAATACATTATTAGTATTAGCCCTTTCAGAGTTTTACATATTCATTATAGTTAATAAATTATTAAATAAAATTTTACAATACGAAATCCATTCTAATCCTAACCAATATTCTAATATTACTCAACATTAACATTAGACTGGTATTGCCGTTTATTTAATCATTTAATAATCTATCGTAATACACAAATCAATATTTTACAATGCATCCTTATATATTTTATCCATACGCTTTTCCATTTTATTATCATCTCTTTTAATTTCATTATATTCATTTAATTATTTTATATTTCAGCGATCTTTCACCTCTTATTTATGTATCACGAACCGGATAGATTGGTAGCTGGAATTTACTTATAAAATTATTTATAAAAAAAAAATTTTTTTTTGTTAATATTGCTCAAAAATTTATTTCTAAATATGCAACTATTAGTTCATCCATTTTTTTTTTCAGTTTTTTTCAGCGTTACCCTGTTTAGTAACAGAATTTTTCCCCACTGTAAAAATTTTTTTCTAACATCACACACTAATTTACCATAGTAGTCATATGATCCTAGCCCCTCTCCACTACCCCGATATCTTATTCTATGTCGACTGGAATGTAGAAACTATCAGCCGTAATATTAAATTGCCAAGATAACATCAATGCATTGAATAATGCCATATTTTCTTTATATAGACCAGTTTGATCCAAAGGGCAGTCCACGGACCACATGCTGCGATCTGCGCTTATTATGATGGTCGGTCGAATAAATTAGTCAAAATTTTTAAAAAAATAAATTATTTAACGAATTTTTTTAAAAGATGTTGTATACCAACTTTTAGTGTCGGGAGCAGTATTTATTTAATATAATATTATACATGTTAAAAAAACTTTTTAAAGATATGCAAATATTATAATTTAAACAAGAAGCAAATTGGAAGTATCTTAAGTGAAATTGAACTTAAGTACTTTCTTTGTACACTGAAAAACTGAAACTGCTACTATGCGCCTTGAGACGGTTGTGATTCATGATGTCTTAAGATTAATCATATAAATAGGGTAATTTTAAAAAACAATCATGGCTACCAACTTTCCATATTGCTATTTTTGACCCTCGTGTCCCTCATTTTCTTGGACCCACCTTGTATAAATATTTAGCAAATTATCAGTTTAGGTTTATCAAAACATTAACCTTGAAAAACGTTTATTTAAAATTCCCGTCTACTAGTATTCAAAAATATTATTAAAATATCTAGAAAACCTTATTTTAGTCACATTTAGAATTATCCACTAAAACTTTAATCTTTAACCCACTCAGTAGTAGCCAGGTAAAAGAATAACTTTAATTTCACTTCCTAATCCAAGATCAAAATCTCAATCAAATTAAAATAAATTTAATAAATTATGTTAATAAGCCCTATATAATGACCAAAAAATAAAATATATGGCATAAATTAAAAACCAACCAGTGTAAATTACAAAAATTTAAATTCAAGTCACACACCATGTGAAAGTTGAAATGTGAAGGATCATAGTATAATTTCATTGCATGATAAAAGCAATAATATATTTGTATATTACAACATTAACACAACACAACTGATAGCTACACCACATAAAATATTAATAAAAGTTCAACGTCCAATTCTTAACACTGACAGTTCAAAATTGTGTCATATATTGTGATTATAATTATAATTTTCAATATTATAATTTATTTTTAGATATTCTTTAAACCTTAATAATTTCAATTGTATAATTTTAAAATAAATCTACAATTAATCCCAATGAAAGTATACTATAAATATCTAATTTAATGGAATGCGTCGCAATATGTTCGCAAGTTATCTAAAATCTATTAGCAGTAGGTTGAAATGCTCAACATAATGAAATTTATAATTGGTAGCTGACCCTATCGACATAGGTCGGTTCTTAAACTACATTTAAGGTCGTTTGCTAGAATTTTGTAAAATACTGTTATTACATTTTCAATCATAAGCTACTCTAAAACAGTATGCTTCTTTTCAATGACATTTCACATTAACCAATTTACTTTGATAATTAACAATTTTAGTGTATTTAATTTTATCACATGTATTACATTTTAGAGTTTATTTTATAGTATCACCTCGAGGCTTCAAATTCTTTGTGGGTAGCGTTTATGTTACCGACAAAGGTGAATATTTGTACAAATAAATGCAAGTAACGGAAAACATTAGTATTATTAGTACCGCTATTCATTTCATATTTACCAAGTGATTACATCAAAAAACCAATATTTTACAACTAATTTAATTAATAAATGTCATTTGTGAATAATGTACACATCAATTTATAATATTAAAAATAAACTCATTACACGTTAAAATATTTAATTCACAAACAATTATTTTATGTATTTATCAAAGAGTTCCATAAATGTGTCATAAATCATAAACGTTATCCCGACATCTAAACAAACACGACTCAATCGCGGCACAGTTCCCTTGTAAAATCTATCAATTTATGTTTTAATTGTTTATTATATATTACGCTAAGGCACCCTCTTTTCGAGCTATTTGGTAGGCACAGTCAAATGTTCCTTTATATTTGTGTCTTTCAAAGCTCTGAATTTAAAATTACAATTTGTGGAAAAATTATAAAATTAAATCAAATACCGTATACGTTTTTACTGACTTTGATTTTATCATTTACGATTAAAAAATCAAAATTACTGACCATTAATACAAAATAATAATAAATTAATGAATGGAAAGTTAGGATGATATATGATTAATGATCATCTACAGATCCGAACCTACCCAGCTCGAGGTCACTGAAAATTCAAAATTCCACAAACGATGCATAGATTCATATAGCCTTAGCCACTTCTCTCAGGATCTTGGTAGATATGTCAAATTTATCACAGAAAATAGTTATGATATTCAAAAATATAATTTGTTAATGTTCAATTATGGCTAAACTCAATCGAGGCCACTATTTTATAAAAATTTCTTTGATTCCCGCGAAGATGAGTCTGGGCGTACGGTACATTCGGCAGTGATAATATGAACGAGTCATAAATGTGTCAAAACTTTCTGCCGGGTTTTCGGCAGTAGATACCAGTATGCGTTTGAAAAATTTTGGTGAGTACTATCCATTATTTATCATTATTTATATTTATCATTATTTATATTTATCATTATTTATATTTATCATTACCAGTTGTCTTCTCTTCTCAATTAAAAACAATAGCTATTAAACAATTTAAACAAAATTTAAATTATTTATAGTGAAAATCGTTAATCTACAATGTGGATTCCACATCAATAGTCGTATCTAGATTATGAAAATGAATACGTATTAAATTTCATCATACACTATATGTTTAAGACGTACTTAGTGACTGGATTTAGATTGAAACGCAATAGGATTTGTCATTATTTAATTTATTTTGAAATAACTGCATAAATTTATAAAATGTCTAATAGAAAAGGCGATATGTTTCGTGGACCATTTATGGGTTTCAGATTTAATACATCAAAATTTCCATCCTACATGGATGTCCTGAAACGTATACTTCACTTAATGAAAAATAAACAAATGTACGTATTCAATGTTATTTCAAAAGAAATTCTGGATATATACAAAAAATCTGGTTTGAATATAATTTCTTTTGTTGGAATTAACAAACGACTAAAAAAACTACATGACGAACATAGAATTGTAATACATTGTATTTTATTGTATTTCATATTATTGTATATATTAACTACAATTTTAGGTGTCAAAACATCCTGGAACATTACGATCAGCAACATTTAAAACTAAACTAAATAGTTTGTTTGATTGTACAAAATTGGATCAATCAAAAAGCCTGAAAAAAGATATTACATTCTTAGAATCCCAAAAAAATTGTATTGGTAGCATGGCAGGTCCTTCAACAATTTCTCATCCATATGTCGCTGTAAAAAGTAAATGTCAATCACAGTCTCAAAATAAATTCAAATCAAAAAGAATCGAAAAAAATGGAAATTACACAAAAGCTGATTTTATATATTCATTTAGTGACGAAACAAATACTTCAAACGATGATGATAGTGATAATTTAACAGATAAATTGCGATTGTGTGACAGAATAAATGTTTCATTACGTGCATCGTTTTCATTGATAAACGTATCGCATGATACTAGGCGCAGAAGGTTAAGTCATCAAAGAAAATCAGACTTAATACTTTTAAAAGATAAATAAAAAAATGAATGACATTGTTATTTATTTTGATAAAAAAAAATTTAATGATGGTGAGAGAATATCAGTTGTAGCAGTAGATGTGATTGATAAATATGAAGTTATATTAGGAATTCCTAAACAAGACGATGGTCGTGGAAGTACAACTAGTATACCATTAAACAGTGGAACATTGAACAAAAAATTGTAGGTATTTGTTTCTACACTACATTTGTTAATACCGGTATATATAATGGATCACCTTCAGACTTATTTAAATCAAAAATTTATTGAACTTCCCTGCCGGCACCATATAATGGAACTGATCTTGGGAAATGTATTTAAGGAATGTTTTGGTTATTCTGATCAACCATCTATTCTCGGAAACGATTTCATTAAAGTAACCAAAATATATAAAAATAATAGCCAATTCTATAATGCACAACACCAAACAACAATTGTATGTAATTATAACAAGGATATGAATAATATAAATCAAATTTTAACGAATAAATGTCTTTTGGTTCGAGATGATTATCGGTATAACTTACTCATTGTACATAATTAATACTATAATATAAGGAATGTTGCAAATTATTGATAGCAATATTTAATGGTACTAAAATACATTTGTTAAAACCTAGTGCAACTCATGCTCGATGAATGGCCAAAATTATCTATTGTTTGAAGGCCTATATTCTGGGAATCAACAGGTCACATATTATGCAGTCATTTATATTATTTATATATTTTGGCTATATAAAATATTGGCTCAGTTGTGGGGATCCTCTGATTGCTTGCAAAATTAACAATGAAATGTTAACAAATTGGGAATTATTGAGTTTGGGATCAATTCATCTCAAAAATGTAGTGGAAACAGCGAGAAAAAAATATGATAATCACAATTATTATATTTATAAAAATTTGAAAAAAATTGGAATAGCTCCCGTGGTAAATGACCCAACCGAACGGGCTTTACAAAAATATAAAAGAGCTATAAATATATCCACTACAGAGAGTGAAATCCAGAATATTGTGTCTGTATTAAATAAATTTACAATTATTTAACTTAATTAGTTAATTGATGAGCGCAACTTCGTTAGTGGGCAATTCACAGAGTTAGTCATCGGATCCTTATTTTTTTTAAATACATATAATCTACCTAGTACGTCATTAAAATTCTAAAATTTTTCAAAAAATGTGACACCCTACTACTCATAGCACAGGCTACACTAATATAAAAAAAACTATAACACATTCACTGAAAAAGGAATTTTTTTTAAGAATTCGAAAACAGCAATTTTTTGTTTATTTGTGGTAGATTTGTTTCGTAATTATAAATGGCACATCTGCTCCGTTTCAAATATTTTGACATGAAATTTACACTATGACCGTTATAATTCAGAGTATCAATTAGTGTCTTATCAAAAATATTTCATTTTTTACCACGTGGCATTAGTAATCTTAATTAGATTATAATCTTACAATTACAGTCAAGCACCGTTAGTAGAGAATACAAATAAACTAGTCTTTATCTACTAACGTAGTGTGTCCATAAGTACTAAATAAGTATATATGAGGGTGGCCACTTTTTTAAAGAACAAAAAGTATATTAGCATATAGGTGTATTTTTGTGTGCTGATAACGAATATACAAAAATGAATACGTTTAATTGAAATTTTCTCCGCCTATTTTTTAAAACGCATATAATAATTATTAATTTAGAAATCTGAACTAGTTTATAATATTAATTGTAACATTAATTTTATATCATTATTATTACAATTATTACTATTTTTAGTAGGTTAACGATGTTAGAAAACGAATGACTGGACCATCAAATTGTTAATTTAATCAGTCGATCGTAAATTATATTTATAAAAGTACCGTGTATTTTTGATTTAAAAAAAGTTAACACCCTAGTGCACACCCTATATATATGTATTACATAGTAACGATTTATAAATAAATGATTAGTATATAAAGTTTACCTGCATGCGTGTTTTTATTACATCCAATGGTGTGTTGCCGAAGACTGAAACCGCGCCAGCAATTGCACCAAATAACCCAGTAAGTAATTTAGGAATAGGATCTCTTGATTGTAATTTGTTTTTTATTCTATATTCACTTTTTAGTGATTCAACAACAAAAAATCTCATGGCTTGATTACTGCCTTGTTTCATCATTGTTGCTAGAAGACCTTGATATGTTCCTTTTAAGCCTAATATTTTATTAAGAGAGATAAATTTATATTCTTAACAGCATGTAAATATATTAATATTAAAAGTCTAATTTAGATACATACAGACCCAGGAAAGCCAAAAAATTAAAAATAACGTATACAAAATATTTTAACACACCTTTGAACTCCTTTAAAATTCATTTATAATGATGTACCCTCACTTTCGTCTAGATCAGAATGACCATCAGCATTCTCCATCAGAGCCGAACCTACCCAGTTCGAGTCCACCCGAAAATAAAAATACGTTTAAAATTTTTTTTAAAAACTATGTACATTTTATAGTCTCACATATCCATATTACACCGCTATAATCCTTTAATTTGACAATGTAATGTTAATAAACACAATAGTATATAGTAGTAATAAGTCAAACAATAACAATAATAACAAACAATAAATGAAATATGTCACCAATGTACATTGAACCTAATATATAGAGGCTGATGATTACACTCGACGTCTGCAAAATTATTTTAAATTTTATTATTAATTATCCAATATAAAAAATTGAAAACAAAGATTATACTCTCGGTAACTAGCCTATAATAATTATTATTAATTACTGTCGTATACAAAGAGCGAACGAAATGAAGTATAAATTTAAAAACTATCAACTTCAATTTGAAAAATACTTTTTTAAAATAAAATAAATGACTACCTATTATCTCTATTCTCTCCCCTACCATCCCTATCTTCTCTTTGACATTTATATATCCTTACTTATATAATATGCTACGCGATTTTTGTTTGTGTGTGTTCAATTTTATTTAAATAACTACCAGTCTTAGAATTTTATAGTTCACATTTCATTTACAGTTTTTTCCGGAAGATATAATACGATTAATTTCAACCTACCAAACTCACATCTTACGGGTCAAAAACCCAATTGTCTCTATTTTTGAAAATCAAACGAGTTGGAGAATTTAAAAAATTGTCCCTCTTTTTGAAAATCAAACGAGTTGGAGAATTTAAAAAAATATATATCCCAATTGTCTTTTTTTTGAAAATCAAACGAGTTCGAGAATTTAAAAAAATATATACGCTGATACGGATTTTAAAATCATAAACATTATCATAAATTTAAATTTAAAAAAATTATATCTTCAGGGCCAAAACCCTACCATTTACCCTTCTTTTTTAATGAAAACAACCTTATAATTTAAAAAAAAATTACCCTTCTTTTTTTATGAAAACAGCCCTAGAATTTCAAAAAATTTACAGGTAGGTACAGTTGTATCCTGTTAACACACACAGAAAATTTCAATCCGAATAAGTGACGACTTCACGGTCAACAAAACATTTTAGTATTATAATATATCCGAAATATTTTATTAAAACAAAAAATGTGAAATAATTAACGGTCCGAAAATTGAACAAAATATTATTCTCATACAGCTTATTCCAGTGGATATAAATACAAAAGTTCAACCCTTAAAAATCGCATTCCCGATGAAAAATAATTTTTAATATATTATCAATCAATATTTTTCAAATATTTCAATTAAAATATATATTGAAAATGTAAATATTGATCCTACAATTTCAAAAAAATATGCAGTGAACGTCTACATATTTACAATAAAGAAATATGGGGGAAAATCTATATAATTCATTCCTTCGGTAATTTTTTTATTTGCTACCCAATTTCATGACAATTTTTAGGATTGGACTGTTTTTACTTTGTTTTTAATATTATACACACATTCTATCTGATAAATTAAAAAAATGGGATAATTGTTTTTAAAATTCTTTACGCTAAAATTTTAACAAAAAAAAATTAAAACGGAATAATTATTAATATTACAGTTTCACTTAATAAATACTTTGCGTGCCTTTTTTTTAGCAAATTTATATATTACATCTCAAAAATTCTACATTTTAAATTTTTACATTTAAGGATGAATATATAATTAAAACATAAATATTACCTCAGTTAGATTTTAAAGCGATTTTTTTGTTGATAAAGTGGTGATATCCATGGTGGAAAAAGTTTGGGAACCACAGTTTGTGTAATGATATGAAATAGAAAGATTTTTGAAATTGAACATGTATTGTATGATAATGTCCCAAAAAGTTAAAATTAATAATGTTTATTTAAAACAACCAATAATCCGTCACATAAAATATCTGAGAAAATGGATACTATGATGTTAGATTTCATTATTGAACTTGTTATTCCAGTTGAAAATTTCAGTGATAGTGTGATATAATAGATAAATGCAATTAATGAATATATATTGACAAACTATATTCATTACCATCTTTGAAATCGTATTAAACTCTGAAAACACGTAATTGGTAAGTCTTGAATGTATTACACTGTATATTTCAATCATTAGTAACGAATAATAAAAATTATGACACGACCTAAACATATGTATCAAGAATACCGTAGCCATGAAACTTATTTGTGGTACACTATATATGAAATTATATATGTATACATTATTAAGAATGTCTTCCAGTATATTTTTTGGTAATTTCTTCCCTGAATAAAAGTTTGTAATAACGTAGAAAACTCCATAGATTAAATACAAAGTTAATTCTGAGATAACATAGGCCAACAAACCTATGAATATAAACGGCTCGATGAGACAACTATCCATTTGTGTACTCAAACCAAAATTATCAAAAATTTTAACATCGCATTCTGTCTAATATATTAAAAAAATGGGATAACAATTGTTTTTAAAATTCTTTACGCAAATGTTAACAAACAAAAAATTAAAATGACATAATTCACTTTAAAGTAAAATGTAATGTGATATGATGATTTCACCTGAAACAAATTTGGGAACCACTCCTTTAAAGGGTTGATAATAGGAATAGTAGGATTTTTAAATTAGATTTTCAACGTGAATTTATTTTTTAAGTATAATAAAAATGTGCTCTCGGCAGAGCTAGGTCCTGTTTGTACGTATTACATAACAGTCAACTTAGTTTAAATATATTATTACAATTATTAATTAATTAATAATATTATACATTGATAAATAATTATTTAAATATTGTACATGAATATTTATTTTATTATAATACAGTATGTGTATATGTAGTATAAACTCGTTTTATGATAACTAATTTTATAAAGTGCCTCAAAAACCGAATATAATGATATAATTAAATTTTTTATTAGATTAATTATTAATTACAGTAAAGAGATTCATGAATCATGAGTACATTGTGTAATAGTAATTTATTACTTGTTACTAATCAGTTAAAAAAACAATGAACCATAGAGAAAAATGGGCAAAGAGATTATCACATACAATTCAAATTATGTCTAGCTTAAAAGTAAAACCCAACTGTTAATAACCATTAATGTAATAATCTATACACTAAGCAAAATAAACACTAACAGAAATAAATTTTAGAAATTTTACCAATTATTACGCCCTTGGTATAACTAGCACTTATTTTTAAGTATTACAAAATAGACAAATTAATATCATCTAATACTACAATTCCGTGTATAATTATATTACATTTGTATTTATAACGCATTTATAATATTAAATTAATAATAAAAAACCCTGAGTTCTGATAATATGGCTGACACCTTGACGAAAGCTTGTATATTGTGGTTTTGGTAAAGATTGATCGGCTATAAACTTTACTTTAATCGTTTCCATTGGAGTAACGACCAAAACAGCTTCAGTAATACCCGCCCCTAGCCCACACAGCATACGCTTTCCTGGTGACAACGTGCCATCCTCTTTTCCAATCATTTTTTTAAATTGTTCAAAAGAACCAAATCTAAAAATAACCTTAAAATGATAAAAATATTCATAATCATTTGACAAATATACATAACGGAATTTAAAAATTTTTTAAATGGTTATATCTAGGGTTAGTTTTCTAATAAATTAATTAATTATAATAAAAAAAATTGATTAAAAACAGAGAAAATCCTTCAAAGACGAATTGGTTAAAATTGACCTTAAAAATATCATATTTTACAATACCAGTAGTTATTAACTTTGCTTCAAGTTAAGAATTAAAAAAATGGTGAGTGAAACTTGTACAAACCCGATAAAAATTATTTTTGTGTTATTCAGTAATCGTGTATCATTTTAAAATTACTTTAAATATTTTTAACTGCCCTATTATGAAAGTCTATAAAACAAATATTCAAATTAAGTGTCAAACCAAGTTTGTTGAAATGTGAAAGTCCAAAAAGACCATTTTTCACTTTTATCATTGAAATTTTAATTTTAGAGTGTCCACTGTATAGACCAGAGGTTCTCACCCTTTTTGACGCATTTACAATTTTACAACAGTAGTTTCATCGTACCACATGTATCTTTTACTAGTATAAAATGTAATCTCTACAGGTGTGTTACCGTTTAATTTAAACTTTAAGCGTAATAGAATTTAAAAAAACTCAATTTCTATTACTGTTTTTCGAGAGTCATGTTTTATCGTAAATTTGATTCTCAGAAATTAAAGCTTTTAGGGTTAAAAACCTCCATTACCTTTTTTTAAAAAATAAAAATTCTTAGAATTTTAAAAAACCGATTTGTGAAGTTTTTAAATACTTTTTATTGTGAAAGAACGTATATTGTACATTACAATACATTTGATAGTAGCAATTAATTTTTATCGGCAGACCATTTAATGGTGTCATCTGTACGAAGATGTGGACCCTGTTATGGCAGTATAACTAGTCCATAATTAATTTCGATGATAATGAACTATAATTTGATCAAATTTAAATCTTTTATTGTAAATTTCTGATACATTCATTAATTTCCGTGATTTGTTAATATTCAATAATATTCAACGTTCAAAAATAAAAATATTTATTTATTAACGGGACATCGAGATGTGAAAAAATTTACAGAAATTTCCTAATTTTTTTTTAATAAATACTATAATAATTTTAATTTGTTAATTGAAATTTTATCATTCACTATGTAATATTCAGGATTCCTGAATCAGGAATCATCAATTGACATGTATTATATATATTGTATTATATTGCATATGATATCGAATAAGAAGATATATTTGAGATAATAATATAATAATTACATAGTGGTATATACGATAACAGTGTTATCATAAAATTACATTTTTATGCAAAATAAAAGTGATAATCTAAGCATTATGCAATATTGAAATTATTCAAACTTTTTTATTAAAAATATACCAGATGAAATTAAAAAATATGTGAATTAAAAAAATAGTACACCAAGAAAGAAAGAAAAATTTTTGCACCTTAGAATAAATGAGACGAAAATAATTATAATTATTATTATATTTATAAGAACAGTTATTCATAAAAGATTTCCTTTAATATCGAAATTTTGATTAAATCACAAAAATATACAATTTATGTATTTATATTACATTGTATATAATATATGTAATTCATTATAATAAATCCGCCAAAAATCCAACATTTAGCGTTTATTATTGAGTTAAAATGCATATTAAATTAATTATAAAATTTTATGTTAACCTAACAGCAGACTTTGGGATAGACCCGTATAATAAAACAGTGAGGCCACGATATAAACCAGATACTCCATGGTTTTTGACAGTTTTATTGACAACATCCGCAATCCCCTTATATTTTGGTTTGGCAGATCTTTCATCCAACTGTAGTTGCGTTTTAACATACTCTGTGGGAAAGGTAATGCAAATTTCTATACCGCCAGTTATACCACCTAAAATATTGTTAGATACTTGACTATACCACTACATTTCTTAAATTAACATACCAGCTACAACTCCTTTTAGAATTTTCTTAGAAGGCTTAAACATGCTTAAATAACTTGTTTCTACGTTACCGCTAACGTCCTTGCTCATTTGTATATATAAAATATATAGTATATGTAAATTTCAAAAGTATACAATTAACAATATGAATATGAATAGTATTGAATACAATGAGATGAGATTTAAATTGGACAATATATGTCGATTCTCAATTATTTTGCTATACCAATTATAACTTTATTTAGAATTTTAAATTATTCGACTGGTTTGTTTATATTATTAATCAATTATAATAATATTGGTTAACCCAAATTTTAAATTTTTTGCGTGTACATGATAATGCAAGATATTTTGTATTTAATATTGTAGATTTATTGGATTTTTCCCAAAGTATCACTTATATTTTGGATATACAATGTAATTTCAAGTTATATAAAAATATTTTATTAATAAATATATTTAATCAAGTATTATGTGTAAGAATGAATTAATGTATAATAAATATATATAATATAAATATAAAAGTAAAAATTTAATAATTTTAATTTAATTTATTAAACGTATAAATTTTTATTGTTAAGATTTGTTTAACCTTCATTATTTTTTATTTCATGTCATAATATTTATAATTCAATGATAAATAAACATTTTTTTCTAAATTACGCATACTGTAAGATTATTTTTGTAGTTTCAATGTTGATTTAAGATTTTTAATGTTTTAATGCAGTGTAAACTAAACTCATCCCCAAAACTATGTGAAAAATATTAATTTCTTTGAATAATGGTATTTTTTAGTTTCCATATAAGTTATTTATGCAATATATGAATGTCTTAATGTTATAAATATTGTATGCAAAAATTTATAAAAAATAATCTATAATATAGATACTCTAATACATATATAATATAATACTCTAATATAGAAAATAATTAGCAATTAAAATTTTGATGTTTAAAAAATTCGCCAAAACTATGTGAAATGTGTATATAAATGCAAAAAAAAAAACAATTTATAAATATAAATTTTTAATTACTAGTAATTACGTAAATTTCCACCTTTATTTTCTACAACTTCAGTTAATCTTGACGGAAAGGATTGAACCATTCGGCGAATTTCATCAACTTCCAGCGAGTCCCAAATAATATTAATTTCAGCTATTAATTCGTCAAGACTACGGTAGACCTTGCTGCCAGGGTTTAGACGGCGAACCATTAAGATTTTCAATTGGATTACAATCAGGACTATAAAGTGGTTAATAAAGTACCGATGTACTATTTTCCTTTAAAAAATCCAAAGTTTTAGTAGAAACCCGAGGTCTAGCATTATCTTGCATCAATATATACCCGGTTTGATAAAACGACATATAGGATTTACACAATATATTTGTATAAACGTCAGAATTTACATTATATTCTACAAAATGGAGTGATGTAGATCCATTGTAGCCACCCATAATAACTATGTGTCATATAGTTATATATAGTAGTAACTCCAAAAATTGACAATTTAAACTGATTTTCCTAATTAATTAATTTACATTTGATAACCATAGTTATATTTAACATTTATTAAGTAATATTTCTATACTTTCATTATTATTGAGTATAAAGTTATACCCTTCAAATCAATTTAAAATAAAATAGCATGAATACTCATTCATGCGTGATATTGATTCAATCATTCCTCACGCATATTTAACTTTATTTTAGAGATGCTAAAAATAGTCAAAAATACTTTGAAATACAACTAAAAAAGTAAATGGAATAATAAAATTATACTATAAAAATCAATATATTATTGTTATTGATTGATTCTACGGACAACTGAAAATAATCTACTACACTGGTGACTCTAAATTATAATTAGTACTGTTTCTATTACTACTGTTTTGTAAAAAATAATTTAAAAATTAGTTAGAATGTCGTATGACTATGAGGATTATTATGAAGAGGATTGTTTGTAAATTTTTCACTTTATCAATTAAATAAATTTAGAGGTATGCACATAACGTCAGGATCTGTCAAACTGAAAAAGGACGAAAAGAATGTGATTGGTATAAGTATTGGTGGAGGTAGTCCATATTGTCCATGCTTGTATATTGTACAAATTTTTGATAATAGCCCTGCAAGCATTAGTACATGTTTAGAGGTAGCATTTCATAATTATATCAAGTAAATTTAAAAATTGTAAACTAATACACTTGTACTTGTATTTTATTTTTGGTGAATTTAAGATTTTTAAATGTACATAAACTAATAAAAATGTAAACTTGATTAATTACAAATTTATCAATGTATACAATTTTATTAAGTCCTCTGCATTGTATTTCGGTGATGTTTAAAAAATTCAGTAATTACCCTTATTTTATTATTTATAATGTTAATAATGCTGTAACGGTTGCACACGATAATGTTGTTGTATAGGGAGCATTTTCGATAAGATAAATGTATAACTTGAAAAAATTTCTCTCACTGATTATGTAATATTTTTTAATTAGTAATTAGTAATGTGTAAATTAGAAATACACAGTATAATATACACTTGGAGATGAATATATAAAAAATATTTTAGGCTGGGGATGAAATAGTGGGAATCAATTCATATAGAGTCAAAGGATGGAATAAATCGGAAGTTGCGAGAATAATACAGATGATTGAAGTACGTTTACGTTATATTAAATAATTAATATTCTAGGTATTATGGGTATTAATTCCCTTACTAAACTTTTTTAATAATGCAATGTAAAATGTACATTTCTATGTAAATTTTTTCTTTTAATCAAAGGTGAAAAACTCTATACTTTTTTTAATTATTGGTTAGATGTGGCACACTATTTGCCGAGAAATTTTTCGCAAAACTGTTTAATTTATAGTCGTGAATTATACCAAGTAGAACCTTTTAAAATAAGTTTTAAAGGATATCAAAAAATAGTAAAATGTATTTTTGATCGGAAAGATACAAGTTTGCAAATTTCTCAAGTTGTCATTTATTATAAACATTCAAAAATACTCCCAGAATTTTGTTTATTTTTAATTCAATAATTTAAAATTAAATATATACATAAAAATTAGAAATTTATTTACCACATATATTTTAGGGTGAAGTTACAATATATTACAATAAGGTGCACGTCAATCTGAAAGAAGGGAAAAGTTTTGATATAGGTATACTATAATTATGACGTGTACTACACATTTGAATGTAGACGGCAATCTTCAATTAATTATTAAGCTTTCACGGTTTGATTTAATTGACCTGGAAAGATTTTAGACATACCTAAAAACCCATTTTGAAAAGGACTCAAAATTTTAATTTCTAATATCAAATGATTGTTACCACATTATATGTTTAAATATAAACCTCAAACCTCTATATAATGAATACAAACTTTCAGAAAATAACAACGTTGATTGTATAATTCAAAGCGAACATTACATACTTTGTTAACTTATTTTAAATTTCAAAATTATAATTTTTCAATCATTTATAAACTATTGTATTAAATACAATGAGAATAATTTTTTTTTAAAGTTTGGATGAAACTACATGACCGTTAAGAAGCCCGATTAGCAGGAGTCTGGTAGTGATGGTGATTACCCGGGACACGAAAAACTCCCGAAAAAGTTAAAAAAGTCATCATTTTTATTTTCTAATAATAATAATAAATAAATAATAATAGCAATACAGTAGTAATCATTTTCTGGATTGACCTCAGGTACGTAGGTTACGCTCTGCTTCGGTAAACTGTACAATAATATAATTTTATCGGGAATCTCTCAAAAAATTCAAATTCTTGTAAATAAACTATCCTGGAATTTGGTTCCTTTTTTTTTGCCTGCCAGAATCTTGGTTTGTACTATTAAAAAATTGAATAATAATTTTACAAATTTTCTGTAATGGGGGATTAAAAAGTTTAAATAATATATGGGTTATTTTTAAATTATTTCAATGTAATTTAAATATTGCAAGATTAAATAATGCGATAATATTTACCTTTTTATTTCAATTTTAGTTTTAAAAAATTTAAAACATCGACTGATTGAAAATATGTCATCAAATACTGCTGATGCATTAGGTTTGAGTCGAGCCATTTTGTGTAACGGTAATTTTATGTTTATTCTAATTTATACTGTAATTATGTAATTTAAATAATTTTGAATTACATTGTATATTAATGTTATTTTAGACAGTTTGGTTAAGAAAATGGATGAGATGGAAGAAGTTTCTAGTCAATACAATGTTTGATTTATATTGAAAATTATAATTATTTTATATAGGGATTAATGCACCATACTGAAAAGTACCTCAGATCTTTTTATGCGGTAGCTGTTTCTCATAAAGGTAAATACAAATAAATAATGCATAATATAATGAATAATATATAGAATAAGGTATCTTATCTTTGTCCATGTGTTATCATTTATTTCAATATCTTAGTGTTATAGAATTTTAACAACACAAATTCCAAGTGAGTTTTTTCATGAACACTGATACAGATTCTAGAATATGGATGTAGAAAAATCAATATTTAATGTTATCTGTATTATTAATAATAGATCTTGGTTACATTATGTCTGAAATTGGAAATAGAGAAATTCAACCCAATGCTAGAACTGCTTTTTCAAAATTTGGTGACGTTCACGTAATAAATTCTTACATATTATTAAATGTTTAATTATTTAGATTGATATGAGTAAATTAGGATTTAGCCACATTAAAAAATCTAAAATGGTATTTTTATTTAAGATTGTTAGACCGATACACCTTAGAGCGACATACTTATGGATTTTGTTAATTAATAATAATACTTATTTTTTAACAATATTTTTGTGGTTTCTTTAAGATTTCTTTTATGACAATGACCAAAATTATGTAAGGTTTGATGGGAATATTTTTAAAATTTTTTTGGGATCTTTAAAATCTTTTAAAATTGGGTGAAAAAAATTCCTTTAAAAACCCTACAAATGTTTGATCCCAAAATTATGAATTTAAGATAATAAAAATAGTAATAAAATATGAATAAAGAAAACCACTAAAATTTCGTAAAAAAATCAATGATATGATAAATTAGTAAAATCGATGATTGTGTCGCTCTAAGATGTTTCGCTATAACAATACATCGCTCCAGAGAATGGACGTGGAAGGGATCATAAATTAACTTATAAATTAAGAATTTTTAAATATTTTAAGTATACTTTTGATACATAAATGAGTCAAATAGTTTTAATGGGTTAAATTTTATGATTTCCATCTTTTAACCGTTAAAAGCTGGAAAAATATTTTATTAAATTTGAGTTTGTCACTAAGAATGACTAATGGTTATATAAACTCATTAATTTTCAATTATTTCTAAAAACGTGTCAAAAGGGGCAATCTGATAATTGATTAAATTTGGTTAGATTTTAATATTGTACATTTTATAATTGTTAGATGATTACAGATTTAAAAACTTATGTAAATAAAGCGATACCGGACACAAAATTAACTGTAAAAAAATATTTGCAAGCAAAATTTGAATATCTTAGTTATTGTTTGAAAATTAAAGAAATGGATGATGAAAGTGCAAATTTTAATGCAATACGAGAACCCCTATATAGAGTGGAAACTGGAAATTATGAATATAGAATGATTTTACGGTGTCGTCAACATGCTAGGAAAGTTTTTTCGGATAAACGAAACGACGTTATGGTGAAATTGGAACTTTTAGATCAAAAACATGGTACTTTTTAATATAATATAAATCGTATGTCGTACAATAATTATAATGCAATTAAATCGGCTTAGAATCATTTTAGCAATTGATTTATTAATTTTTTTAATTAGTCCAGGACACGGCAGCTCAATTATTAAAACTGGTCGAATCTATAGCAAAATATAATGAAGGGTGTGTAAAAAATTTAAAAGGAACTAAACTATTTCCACTCGAAATCGATATAACACGCTGTTCTTTTAGTAAATCAAATTCTTTTACAACCAAACTTGCTGATAAAGATGAAACTCAAAGTAACTCAGATTCAATGTCATCAATGGAACCTTTATTTGATGTAATTGGAGAAAAACAAAATTATGATTCTACAACACTTATTGATACATCTTAAATAAAATTTAACTTTTCAACTGCACGTAGTTTATATAATTTTACAACTAAAAGTTTAAACGATTCGGTATATCAGGGTTTGACAAAGTTTTTAATTTGAATGATAGACAATTATAGCGATAGCAGAAAATTTATACAAAACTTACATTGTTATTTTATTTCACCAATTTTTTCTCTCAATTCATTCATTGTGCTTTGATGTTTTTATAATACTCTTTTAGCTATTATCATCTGTATTAGTTAAATTATTTAAAAATTTAAATAATAATAATTTAAATTAAAGTTTAAGAAGTTTAATTAATTTTATTAAAAGCCATTCAAACAATAACATTTTTAATTTTATCTAGAAATTATTATAATAAGGATGAATTAAATCGGCTATACAAAATTTTTTTTTTTGTATTAAAAATACATTTCATTTCGTAGTTCTTTTTTAATATAATGAGTCATGACTAAAGCAATTTTTTTATAACCTAACGACTGATTTTTAGTAACTTTTAGCTTATATTAGTAACTTTAAAAAAAAAATTGGTATAAAACTCTAATTTGAATCTTGTCAACTTCAATCGATTATTTTTGATTTTTTACATGTATTTTTTATCTAGTTTTATTTCGTTATATTTGTAAAATTCAATTTATTTACAGAAATATTTTTTTTCTAAAAAAATTAACTTTCTATGTCCAGTATCTTCAATAAAAGTCTTTCATACTTTAGTTTAAATTATAATTCAAATATTAATTTAAATGAAGAAAAGTTAACTATGCAAACTATACTAATTAAAGAGTATTTATTGTTGGGATACAAAATTATGTATTTTTATATATTTTCAGGTGTTAATGGTCTTTGATTAAATGTTTAATTGATCCAAAATAAATTTCATTTTTTTATGAAAATAATTTTTAGAACAAAATAAAATGATAAAAATGGTTTTTTTAGCACCCCGTTAAATTAATTCTAGCATCGTTAAGAAAATCTGCACTAAAAGGTTTATAAATTTTGACAATCATAAAGACATAAATGTTTATTACAAAAAATAATAATTATATTTATTACTTCAGCCATAAGTTTATATAAGTATTATATTATTATATTTCGTCTGTGTTTTCTAAATTATATTTTTATCAACATTAAACTAAATGAAAATTAAAATGCTTTTTAAAAAGTACCCCGTCCGAAAAGATGAAAGTGTACATAACATTACAAAAATTCAATATTTTGATTTCTTTACAATAATCAGTGACTAATAATCACTCTATTAACAAAATAGTATAATACTTAACGTTTTAATTTAAAATTTAAACAATGAAAAATTAACTACTCATCCAAGGGTGACGATTATTTTAATACTTAAGATTTTAATATTGCAGATTGGTTAAAAATTATTTTTAAATTTGCGGCATGCAAAATCTAAAAAAATTTCACGACATTTGACGTCAACCAATATTTTAGAATATCTACATAATTTATAATGGTAAACTTTTATTTTTAATTTAAAATTTTAATGTAGTAAATTAAATAATAAATATTTAGAGAAAGCTATACGGAGTGGAGAGAATAATGTATGACAAAAAATATATTATTTCCCTTTATTGGAAATCTTAAGATCAAGCATTTCCAATATGAATTTTGAATTCTTACATTGCGATAAGAATTTCAGATTTAGGAATAAATGTATTTTTGAATAAAACAGAGTTAACCCATTATAAATGAGTTATTATTATTGCAACATATAATTTAATAGTTACAGCGTCTAATTTCACTAGCGTCTATAGTTATAATGTTAGCGTCTAAATTAATAGAAGTAGAATTTATTTTATCTAAACATAACGTTATTTTTTATAAAACTAACTTTTAATTTATTGAATTAACCGTTAATTTAACACTGCCTCAGCAAAGCTTGATTAGCCTGAGCTGGTCGTCCCCTTTTTCTTTTGACATTCAATGGGAGAGCTTTCGACTCTCGAGGTACAATACACCCATCAATTGTTAATCGTATTGCTATAGAAATGTTGATTTGTGGTGATCCACAGAAATTTATAAATTGATTCAAACGTTTCAAATATTAAGTTAGATGATACAATAATATATTACACGCTTAATCATTAAATTATACGACCAAAGTACTTATTAAATAATGTTAAATTAATTAAATTATGCGTTATAAATATTAAATTAGACGCTGAAACTATTAAATTAGTCGGAGCATTAAATAGTATCCATTATAAAGCATCGTAATTTAGAAAATATGATAAAAAATTTAATATATAAAATAAGATAAATAAGATAAAAAACAAACTATATAAAATACTGGTAAGTCGAAAATAGACTTTTTAACAATACATGTACATTGTACAATGTACATATATAGTATGTATATATAGTAAGTAAATAAATATTAATATTAAAAATTATTTATAAACTTTTTTGCAAAAATGTTTTTTTTATTGCGTCGTTAACTCGGCATAATATGAAATATGGTTACTAGTGCATTAAGTAGCCCGCTTTATGCATTGTTTTGCGTTATGCTTACTATAGTTATTAAAGCTAAATTTACTAGTCAATTTCTAATAGTCTTTGGTAGACAATTTCTATAATATAATTCGTATTTAGGCATCAGTTTCACACTCATCATTAAGTTAATTAAATTAAATTATAATTATAATTATAATTTTTATAATATTTACGATCTAGTAATATTTATAAATCAAAGATAACACATAACAGGTAGTAAAAGATGTAACATTTAACCATAATATAGTTTCGAAATAAAAATATAAATTCATTTTGAAAATTATCATATTTACATTCAAAGTAAGAATAGTCACAGTCAATGTAAAAATAGCCTTTATCAATGTAAGAATAATTACATCCAAAATAAGAAAAAATTTTAACTAAATTCAAAGTGAGAATTTATTATTATATTATTATTAATGTTTTTTATAATTAAATTCATATATGTTAATTGAATGTTAATTAACATAATGTATTAATTGAATTTAAAACAAATATTCACAAATACGAATATAATATAGAAAAATAACATTTTTAATATTTTTTTATGAAGAATTTAAAGACTGTATTTAAGTAACTTTTAATGGTTATAAAGCAGAGTCAAACTCAAGTCTAAGGAACACAACAGCACACACAACACAACAGTCAACACAAAATTTAAAAAATTCTCATGTTCACTGTTATAAAAATAGAATAAATAAGGAAAAATATGAAATTATAACTTTTATTACTTTATAATCATATAATTCATGTTTGACGTTTCTTTTTTTTAAATGCCTATATATAATTTATTTTATAGCAAATATTTCACCAATTTTTTCAGGAATGATTTTAGTAAAAAAATTCATAATTGCCTCAACGTACGTAATTCAATGTGTTGAGGATATATGGTCCGATTCTTCAGAAGTAGAATTTTCATAAATATTGGAACCAATTACTATACCTTCTTTGTAAATAATGTTGTTTATTATGAAATTATATTGGTGTACATCATTGTATGAAACATAGGTTCCTAAACTTTTTCCACCGTGAACTGGAATAGTGGCATTTTAAATTCAAAATACCAACTCAAGATTCTTAGAGACGTGGATATGGTTATATAACACTAATTCGTTTGCAAAATTTTTTAAAGTTTGGCTCTGGGATCTATTATCCAACTATTTTAAATCGTTAATTAGATTAAATTTAAGGCACATGAAAATTATTAACGTTATTCAGTTAAACTTCCCTTCATTTTGATAAAATGTTTAGGTTCATTAATAATAATAATAAATGATTGATAATAAATATCATTCTAATTTAATTTAATAAAAAAATATTATATTCATTTTATTTAAAAATTTTCTTGTGGATCACTTAGAATTTCCTATGGACCACTTTTGAAACCATTGATTATTATAGATTTTTATTATTATTATTAATATATTATGGAACATAGTGAATATCATCGATATTTTCATTTCATCATTGTTCGATATTAACATAGCTGGACAAATTTATATCAAATTTTGATAATTATTAAAAGTTATAATTCAATTTATTTTCTATAACAATTTATAATAATATCACTCTTAACAGAATTCCATCCTTAATATTCCATCAATTTATTAAATTCTTTTTAAAACAGGTTGCATAATCAATATCTGATTCTTCAGAGAATCCGAAGAAAATTTTTCGACAATTCAATAAAAAGTGAATCAGCCTTTTCTCCCATCAGAGAAACACAAAATAAAACTGTTATCCGCTCCTTTTTTGTTCTACTACAAATATTACGAAGTCAGAAGTGGCTAGAGTTTTGTTAGATCCCCGTTTATAGTATAATTCAATTTCATCACAATTCCATACATCGTCTGGCTTATTTTAATAAATTTTCTTTTTATTATATTATTCGAAAAAGAATTTGGAACGTTTATTAAGAAATACACTTAGAAAAAAGTGATTTTTAGCAATGAGTCAATACTAACGTAGAAAATAGAAATTTTGGCCCATATACTACTTGTTATAATTTTAATTAGTTGTAACGAAGTTTCTGTTTATATTTACGTAAGAATTTTCAAATAAACCCCCATTATCACATTGCATTTAACTATTATCACATTGACAATCGTTATTCCATTTTGAATTTGGCTATTATCACATCGGTTGTAAATATTATCATATCGATAGTGAAATGGTATAGATATGCCACTAATTATTGAAATACAATGGAATCAGGGTCCCATTTAACGAAAATTTTGTCGATCCCTAGGAGGTCTCGAGGCACGATAGGTTTGGATCAGGTTATACTAAAATGTAGTGACTACATAAATAATATTTTTATTTGCATAACCTTATACACTTAAATCAAATAAATTATAAATTTCATAATAATAATCATAATAAGGTCATACAACTTATGTAAATTTAATTATTTAATTATAAAAAATGTTGCGAATTCAAAGCCGAATTTACCATACCCGAGAGCCTAATTTGGCCCATCTTTATTTCAAATAGACAATTTAAAAAAATTATATTCTCAAATATTCTGGCTATTTTGTGTTTTAAATTAAAATGTCAAGTCTAGACCCTTGTAGAGGTGGCTAGAGTATACAACACTACGCATCGTTAGGGAAATATTTTAGAAGCCTATTTTTCATTTAGATTGGTAGAGCATGGTAGGTTGGGATCAGGGATCAAAAAAAATTAATTGTCAAATATATTAAAACTTAAATTAAAGTGGACAGAAAAAATACGTAGTATCAATTTTAGATAATTTTGTGTTAAATGTAAAGCCAAAACTACTTATCTATGATGACGAATAAAAATTTTCGGCTTAAAATTTATTGAATTTTTTTACCAACTGAAGAAATGAATTTTATGGGTTTTAAAACTTTATAATGAAAGTTTTCATGATGTTGTCTGTTTAATTGATGATAATTGTGCAACAAACAAATCACTTAGTGATAAATGTCATAAACCTCTTGTGGTGCGCTTCTCATAAATTTAACTTATGTGTTCAATTATAATTTTGGTTCGTTTTGTATTCATCTTATTGTCAGTAATTTCTTATATATTAAGGATATTTTTATTTATTCATTATTTACATATGTTAACAATATATTTCTGCATCAGATGTTGACATACTCTTTATTTTCATTTTCGAGTTTACCGTAAAACAAGTTTGTAAAAATAAAAAAATTGCAATTAATGGCAATTTAATGTATCATAAACCTAAAATTCAATTAATTAATTTTTTTCGATCCCTGGTTGGGATGTTTATTATGTCTCGAGTTTACACTCAACAACAAAAAAAGTTTTTACACCAACACAAATATTCTTATACTATCTTTTAAATTATATTTATAACTGAATATAATATTAGGTCGTTTCATAAGTAATGTCGTTTTTTTAACAAAATTAAAAAGTTTATTTGATTACATTAAAAATAAAGTTATATTATAAAATATTCACCATTGCTTTCCACAGTCTTTTTCCAACGTTCCGGTAGTCTATTTATACCATTAGCATAAAAACTCGCTTCTTTATTGGACAAAAACTTTTTTGTCCAATTTTAACCCTTCATTTGAAGTGGATTTTTTACCATAGTTATGGTTACTCATAGCTTTAAATAGGTAATAATCAGATGGTGCTAAGTCTGGTGAATACGGTGGATGTGGTAATACTTCAAATTTTAACTCATTTAGAAGCTGAGAGGTTTTTTTAGAAGTGTGAGGTCTATCATTGTCTTGTTGTAGAATAATATTGCCTTTACGAAACTTTAGTAGTCTTTTCAAGTAAATATTGTGATTTAATTTTTTTAATTGTTCACAGTATTTATCAGAATTAAT
>LWCA01000650.1:0-21366 GCA_001642005.1 Intoshia linei | reverse complement strand
ATGGTGGTAATACCAGATATTAACAATAATAAATTTCTTTTTTAATTTTTCTTCAAAAATGTTGCATTTTATTTAGAAGTGCCTAAAACTTTTGCACGGTCATATTTTAACAATTTTTTGTTTCCATCGTTTCAATGTACATTTTACATATTTTGTTAATCGGCACATAATTATCTATGAATTTTAATCACTTTTTTAAGAACAAAATTTTAAGAAGATTCGACATATAGTTATCTTAATATAGCCGTTTAAAGGGGGTGGCTAAAACTTTTCCACGGGTCTGTATTAGTAAAAATTTATACAAAATTGATCTACATCAATAAAAATATAAAATCAAATTATTTCGATAACTGATGTATAATTATTTTACTATAAGATACTGAGATTTATTCAATTTTGATTTCATTAAATTACTCTTAGGTACAACAGGTATTAATAATAATATTTTTTTTAAGATTCATATTATTTATGAAGTTGTTCATAATCAATTAAAGTAATCAGTAATCAGTGCGATATATAATAATATTGTCGACGAATTTTAATATTACAAAAGCTGTACAAAATTTATTGGCTTCTAATTTCTTCTGTAATTTAGCCTTAATACATTAAAGTGATTGAATGCATTAGTGCAAAAATGACATGTGGACCACATTTTATTACACCACATCATATGGTGTAATAAATACCAGAGCAAATGCAATAGAAGAGCTATCTGCTGTTAGTACGAAGCACATAACAGTCAATCTAGGTTACACTATAAAGATAAAATTATAAAACTAACCAAAAATTTGTCTTTCCTTTGGTAATAACATCATAATCGTTATTAGAATATCGTTAGATGAATTGACGTCAAATATTCTAAAAACAATAAATGTAAAATATAAAAATCATTAAACTTTTTCAATTTTTCCGCAGTAATAATTGTCTTAAACTTTTCAAATTGGAGCATCTTATCGACAGTGTCTTGATAATAATATTAAAAAATTTATTAATTATGTAAGACTCTTTTTGTGTTCCCAAAGATAAACTGATATTTCCATAAAATTTATATTTCTGATAAACTAAATTATAATTAATAATACAATTATTAAAGGCATTAGTATTTGTTATAATTATACAATTGTAGGATTCGTAGTTATTGAAATAAATGATAACATAAAAAAAAAAAATAGTTCACGTTAACCTTTTCATTAACTTGTATTTCATATTTTTTAGAGGTCAACAGTTACTACAAAAAGTAATTTTTCTTTAGATTTTTTTTTTGTCGAAAAAATGTACATGTAATATACTATTTTAAGAGTTAAAGTAAACTTTTAATTTGTATTTACAAGTTTATCAATTATAAATTCTAATAACAGGTTTTCTTTTGGATTGTACAATCAAAAGGATACCAATAAAGGGTATTATAAAATTTCTATTTCTATTACTATTTCAATTTTTTTATTCATTTTAGTTGAATTTTAAAGCTTAAAAAAGTTAATATATTAATTATAAATGTCATTTTAGTTCCCTATCTTATTTTTATGGAAAATATTATTTTGTTAGTGTTCAAAATTATAAACTATGAATTTTTTTTAAATTTTCCCGACTGTTGAAATTATACAAAACTGACTGTATCATTAGAAAAATTTCCAGAGTACAAAATTTTGTTAGATATGACATATTAAATGACATCAATTTATATTAATTAAACTTCTGTTCATCATTGACGGAAGTTTCAATTGGAAAAGTCTTTTCAAAAAATCGTCAATTTAATAAGAGTTTTGAGTAATAAAAATTATTTATTCGGCAACATTGTAACTTTTGGGTAAATAAGCAGTCACTTACATTAAGTCAGTGGTTCCTAAATTTTTTCCATTATAGACCACTTGTCACAAATTAAATTCCTTTAGTCCTGAACACGTCACTAAGGTAATATTTTGATTTTTTTATTATATATTCTTCCTTAAATCGAAAATTTTATATTAATGACAAGGTAGCTTTAATGGCGTAAGTAAAAAAATTCTTGAATATCAACTAATTTGACTGTTAAATTTAAAATGTCAACTCAAGAGTCTTAGAAAGGTGGATGGGGTTATATGACATTATAATTCATTTAAAAAAATTTTTAATGGGCTATTTTTCATTTTTGAAGTGGCAACGGGCTTGCTAGGTTCGATTCCGGAAGCTACAATCGAACTAAGTTAAATCATTACATAGATTAAATTTAACGCACGTGAAAAATATTCACGTTATTGAGTAAAATTTTAGTTTATTTTGATTAAATTATGTTTACGTTCACTAATAATAATAATAAATGATCGATACAATTCCAATTTAATATTATTGTTAAAAAAGGTTATCTTCATTTTATTTAAAATTTTTCTTGTGGAACACCTATAATTTCCTGTGGACCACTTTGGGAACCACTGCATTAAGTAAAATAGAATTAACTTGTGTGTTACCGTTTATTTAAAAAATAATATTCTTATAATTTTAAAAACACCAATTATAATGGAGTTTTACGAAACTGATGTTTTTATGCAAGTTTAACTTTTAGAAATTGGATTCTTCTCGGTCCAAAACTTAATTTTTCATTAGTTTATAAATAAAATCAACCCTCGAATTTAAAAAATGAAATTATTTAGTGTTGTCGCCAATATCAGTTTCAGAAACGTACATTTTCATGATCAAATCCCCAAATTACCATTTTTTTTAAAATTAAAAAATTCCTAGGATTTTATTAAACATAGATTATGGAATAGTTTTTAAAATCATATGCATCATCATAAATCGCAACCCTAAAAAAGAGATTTTTAATCATTAAAAGCTTGATTAAATTTTTTAAAAAATGTATAGTCTTAGATTTAAAAAAATATTATGGTCATACATCATATGCAGTTAACACAGACCAAAAATGTCATCAATCTTAAATTCAAATCTAAATTCCATGTATTGTAAATTTAGAATTTTATCGTTATTGCTATAATGAAGTTTAAGAATTTTAACATTGAGGTTTAAACTATAATATTGCATTTTATAGTAGTAATGTCAGCAGATACTATTGCGGGAACCAGCAAAACTAGCAGCCTCATTTATAACATGTTGATGTATAACAAATATATAAATATTATGTATATAAATATTAAAAACTCATTATTTTCATCAATTTAGTTGAATTGTCAATTTGAAAATCTATACAATATTAATTAAATTAATTTTCTATTAATTACAATATTTTTTTTTTATTATTTCATATAATTTTAAAAATAAAGTGTGGTCAAATTCTTTAATGGCTTTTACTAAACATGTTTTGGTTATTTAATTCTATTTTATCAACATTTAAATAAATTGGAAAATTGATTATAATACATTAACTTGAGTAAATTGTTCAAATTCCATAAATTTATATATTATTTAAAATGTCAAAAACAGATAAATATTATTTATACATTATAGAAATTAAATTTAATAAAAACATATAAATAATAGCAAAATATGACTCACTCGTAAAATGCTTTATAATTGAGTATTTTAAGTTGTCTGATAATAAAGGGTCAAATTCTGATGTTGAGCAGTTTAATATTGTATTCCACATGAAATCTGTATCTGTTGATTTTGTCTTAACCTAATAAAATAATTTTTACGTATTATACACTGTCATTATTACACACTTTCGTGCACTGATATACGAGTTATTGTGCATCTACATAAATACTATTAGGGCATTCATATACGCACTATTGTGCACTCATAAATAAATCATAAAATTATATAAAAAACTAAAAAAAAAAATATGTGTACAAATCTTGTTATAAAAACAACAATTTATATTATAATGGTTGCCGCATCTTCCATAATGAGTCTCAAATGATCCGATGGTAGCATAATTGACACCCTGATAATGAGACTCTCGATTTTGGAGTCTTATGTGAATGTTTCGAGAGTTTATAGCATTATTATTATTAATAATACATAATATAAACCTTAAAATCATATTTTACAAAAGTGCTGATTGATTGCGTCACTTTAATTTGAACGTTCTTTACCATTTCATTTCTATCAAAACTGAAAATTGAAATAGTAATTAGTAATATATCTAAAATTATATAGTTGTATTCATATAATGTAAATTGACAGAGTTGATGTGCTTCCCGAAAAACTTTAATGAAAATTTAAATATTTGATTTATGTAGAATTTTTCAAATATCAACTACAAAAAACTAAAACTGTACAAACATTTAGAATTTTTGAATGCAGCCCTTCGCTAAAAAGGATAGCATTGCCCACCCCTATTTTATGATTTGATTTTTGAAGTACATATATACATGTATGCTATAATTATAGTATTACTTACAAATGGATAATTTAAAATAAAAATGAATGTAAATTTCAATGTATTACATGTTGCAACATTATAAAAGTATGAATAACAATATATTAAAACCATTATTATTAAAACTATTTCGGTAAAAACCGATTATAAAATATACTAAATATTATATCTATAAAAATGTAATGCGCCACTTTGAATGGTCCAATTCGCCATCTCTGGCGGGTACGTCATATGTTGGTCACTTCTGACTTATAGTTTATGAATAATTAACATTTTACCGTTATATATTAGAATTATGGGTTCATTTTCAATATAATAACTAATGTTGTAGTAAATTAAATTTGCTTTGTTAATTTTGTTACAAAAAAAGTAAAGATGGTTAATTTCGCAATGATCTATTTGCAGATTTTCAACGTACTTGATAGTATAAGAAACAAATTGCATTTCTCTATTATCTAAAAATTAATCCATTCAATTACAGTAAGTATTATTATTAAAGTCACCTTAAATTGGATGGTTTCCATATGTTGTAACCCATTTACTAGTAAACATAACATTTAAATGTTACCGAAAACATTGATATTGTTCATATACTTCATGAAATGTATAATTTACCCCTTTGTATATACATTAGCCTGTATCCTCAAACACATTTATCGAATTGTGCAAATGTAGCCTATGGGGAAAAGGAAAACAGTTAATTTTTGAAAAAAAAAGAAAAAGAAGTTACTCCATGCGTTGCTGTCTTCCTGCATCACGACATTATTATTGAATTTATTATTTTGAACCAGTTATATAAAATAAAAGTTAAAATAATTACAATCATAAAATAGGCCTCTTTTTTGTGTATTGTCTATTATTTCACAGGAAATAATATATTTCAAACTAGTAAACAATTTTTTATAAACTTTAAAAACACCACTTTCGTTAAATTCATTTTGTATTAAATTTGTTAGACTTTATCGTATCTAATTGATACAAATTCCATCTAAATTGATTTATATTATTTTTGCTTTTGTTTTTTGTATTACAAACAAAAAAGGCCAACTCTGTCCATTTTTTTAATTATAAAATTGATATTGTTAATATATTATAGACAATGAGAGCATACTCTTAACTATTGATGCGACGATTTTTAATAATCGGAATCGGGATATGCTGGTATCTTTATTTTTTAGGAATCGATATAGGAATAGGCAAAATTTAACAATTTCGAATTTTTTACGCTTTTTTTAAAAAAACAGTTTTTTTAGAAATTCAATTGCAGATTTAATACGTCCTTTAATGATAAAAATCTAATTTTAGCTACTTTTATTGATCCACGTTTCTAAACCACATTCTTGTCAAAATTTATATTTTATTAAAGTATAAGGGATTAAACATTTTATACATCCTTAAAAAGTGAATATTTAATGAGATTAATTAATAGGGCAGTATAATATAAAAATAAGACAAAAACACCTAAAATTGAATCTAAAAAGCACACTAAAAACTAAAAACTAAATAACATGATAAAAGTGGTTTTGGTGAAAAATGCAAATGTACGTTTTCAGGTTTTGTATAATAATTATGAAAATAAGTAAAATTGATTATATTATGAATGTTGATTTAACGTAACAGGAACATTTTTAGCTGACAAAATTAAAATAATCAAATGAATTGATAACATGAATTAAAATAATATGAAAACAATCAGGATCTCATAAAACTATGCGATCAGAGTGGCATTAGTAACATGTAGCAGTGCACTGCACTTTAAAAAATTAAAGAGATCGTACTCGACAGAGCTAGCTACGAAGTCCACTAGCTGTGTATAAGAAGTACAATGCAGTTAAGCTAATAGATTTATTAAAAAAGGCCAAGTCATAAATATAAAAATGTTCCGAGTTATAAATTTTTGTGACCCTTGCTTTATATATATAGTATTTACTTGAATATATCTGTGAGATGAATCAGTTGAATTAATTTCAGTTTTAAGATATATTTATAACATGTAAAATGTACATTAGGTAATGTTTAATGCGTTTAAATGCATTAATGTACATTCCCCCTAAAATGCAATTATTGAAATTCATACAAAACTGATAAGATACATTTAAAATATAACCTTATTTTATGTATAATCAGCTTTAATTTTGTTTCTATGCATAGTTATGCTGGTCATTATTTTTATAGATTTACCATGCGAATGTGAACCATTCTAATTTTTAAAATACATTTCTAGCTCATTTATTTTCGTTTTTAACGATGTTTGAATTCCTCATAATTTACTCTAAAAAATATACACATAATCTTAACTTATATAATATGCTACGCGATTTTTGTTTCTATGTGTGTCTAGCTTTATTTAAATAACTACCCGTCTTCGAATTTTATAAATTCACATTTCAATTACAGTTTTTTCCGGGGTTGTTTGCAAACATAATTTCAAACTCCCAAAATCACATGTTACGGGTCAAAGACACCAATTGTCCCTATTTTTGAAAATCAAACAAGTTGGAGAATTTAAAAAAATATATATGGTGATACGGATTTTAAAATCATAAACATTATCATATATTTACATTTTAAAAAGATTATATCTTCAGGGCTAAAACCCAAATTATCCTTCTTTTTTTAATAAAAACAGCCCTAGAATTTCAAATTCTCATTTTCAAAACATTTTGAATACAATTTTAATATTAACTCAAAAACTAAACTAAAACAACTTTGTTAATATCATTTTTATATTTATTATAATCCTTTACAAATTTGGTAAAATTCGACTAAAATATGTTTATAAAGTGAAGATTTGGTTGATTATTGATATATAATTGGTATTTTTAAGTATTAATTAAATTGGTACTGAATATATATCATCACATTGAAAATGACAAAATAGGTTTTTATAATTTTTTTTCTGGAATTTATGCTATTTATGACAATATTTAGGATTGGACTGTTTATACTGAATTTTTAAATGTTAACAAAAAACAAATAATTAATTAATTATCATAAAATACATTTATCCTATACATACTACGCCTAGTTCTAGGTAAAAATAAATCAATCTGGAGGGAAGAATAAACCAACCTGTTGGAAATTTTTACTTGATTAATAAGACATAATGCAGTTGATTTTATAAAACATTAAAAAACTACAATGAGTCGCCAATTATGTAAAAAACGGGAAAATGATTTGCTTTGAGTTCAATTTATATTGATGAACAAAACATTTTAACTTTCATTTTTGTCGAGAAACCTCCAATGTTCATTGCGTTATAAATATTTATCAATAACCAAGAAAATAGAATAGAATTTAGTTTTGAAAAAACGACTTAATTATATGAAAATATGACGTTAAGAAAAAACCCCTTTATGTACTGAAAATGTCTATAATTATAATATATAATAAAAATATGTAATTTTCATGGATCCCTAAAAAAGTGCTTTGGACCCGTCGAGAATGCCTGATTTAGATCACACTTGTGTCTCATTTGTGAAAAAGTGTTTTCCATGAGGCTATGAAATCACGAGCTTCTTATCATTTGGAAAAGATGCTTCCTGATAAATCTAATTATAGATTATCAATAACTTATGAGATTATCAAAATTTGAGCCAAAAATATTGTGAAAGAAAATTTATGTTACAATTAAAATTAAAAATGTCTGACTCTTGAAGTGTAAAGCAGGCATTCTCAATTTTTTTTCGCTGTGGACTCCCAAAAAAATTAATAATAATGACAATTTTTAATAAATCATTACATTTGGGTGAAACGAATGATGTTCAAAAGACATGGAGTACTCTATTTTTGCTAGATGATAAACTTAATGAACTATTAACATTCACCTTTAACCCGTATGTTCCCAAAATGAAACATGTTTCAGGTATTGTTTACAGTACATTATTAATTGTTTACTATATATTTTATCAGATCAATAAAAAGTCTATATTATCTATCTTCCCTGTGAAGAATTAATATTTTATATCCCTTGGTTAATGTTTCATAGAATCATGAATATTAACTCATTTTTCGTCTCATTTTCAATTTAAAATTTAAAGCTTTTTTTGTGACTAGAAACTTGGCTCGGTCATACATTTTAATAAAATAATTAAATATAAACGCTGCTCCTAAAATAGAAGAATGCAGGTTTCCCAATAAGTTTTTACACTTGTAAGTAATTTAATTTAATACCAAAGAATTTACTTTTACATGATTTTCACGTTTTATATTAGTATTTCTGAGCCTTTATGTTTTAAAAACGACTTTATGTTACTGAAAATGTCTATAATATGTAATAAATGTATATAATTTTTATGGACCTCGTTCAGAATGGTTGGTGTAAATAGTTTAATTTTCACATATGAAGTTCATAGTAAACTTATCATAATTTATGAATAAGTAACGTGGATATTACTGCACAATCTAATTTTTAGTTTATTTTTTTTTAAAAATTTTAAAAAAATTATAATCATGGCTGCAAATTTCTGGCACAGCTCACATTAGTAACATTTCTACGATTGATAGTTTAAAATTGTGTTTATGAAACATTTTGGTGATATTATATGGTTTAGATAACTTTTGAAATTTTACAGCATTGAAATGTAATTCAAATAATTTTAATAAAATATATTGATAATATCAAATTATCCAAATTTTATACTGCCCATCTAAAATATGAAATCACCTAAATCACTTTATTTTGTTTAGTAGAATTTTCTAAAACAGCAGTTCCCGATTGGGAGTCATTGGACCCTTGAGTCCAAAAAGAAATGGCTGAGTCCGTGAGATTCAATTAAAATATAAAAAAATTTTATCACTTTTTGTTTATTTTTATAGGATTAATTTTCAATTTAATACACTTATTCTTAATTTTAAATATTTATTAGAGTTATCAGATTGTGGGAATTTATATCAAAATCTAGACGACCATTAAATTATTATACCTTGCACACCAGAATATCTTATGTGAGATTTTAAAAATGACCATATATATAAAATGTAAATACAAAATACGATTACAATCTTAGGCATTAGATTCTAATAATTAGAATATTAACACGCCGATTTATTTATTATTTTTATTTTTTTTTGATACGTATTAAATAATTTACATTGATAACGTGCTATTTTGGCTAGAAAATTTAATAGTTTGTTCAAATATTAAAATGTCAACATTCCATTGGAATACCTTTTGTTATAGAACACAGGGTTACCAACATTAATTATTCTCAACCCGAATTTTTGAGCCAAGCGCCATATAGTGAAGCGCAGCGTGTTATGCAATTTCACCCTAAACTAAATTTTTTTTAGGGAAGCTCTCTTAACTAATATAATCCTAACTTATATAATATGCTACGCGATTTTTTTTTGTGTGTGTCTGTCTGTGTGTTACGCTTTATTTAATTAACTACCTGTCTTAGAATTTTATAAAGTCCACATTTCAATTTCACCATAATTCAATTAAAATTTAAGTAGTGTGGTATATAAAGGAACTGCATAACAACGTTGAAACATGGAATGTTTCGTTATATGAATTAATAAAAATTTGATGGGGTCATTATTTGATGACTTGCGATTCGTGACATACCTATTTGAGACACAAGTTTAGTCATGGATTCTGTAATATAATTAAACCGAAGATAACATTAATATATATTTTAAATATTAGTCAATTTATAAATATATATTTTATTTAGCAAAAACTGGTTATATGATGAAGGTGATTTACAAATTGAAAGAAATCAAAATTCGACATATGATACCAATTATGACAAAATTATCATTTTTTATGCAAATTGTAATTTTTTAGTTGTGCTTATAAGTTATAAATTATAACTTATAAGCAACTATATTGATAAAAGGTTCTCAACATTTTTAAGATTAGCATTTAAATAATACAACTCAATACGACTACAGTGACAATTGTCTACAATGGAACTTGTTATAACAACTCAATTAACGTTTCACTGTATACAAGTTTGACTTTAGTAAAATTTTACATAAATTACCGATCACTGTTAAAAACGAACGTGGTAAAAATTATTTTTTTCAAAAATACAGTAAATTGATTTGAGAAAAACCTTAACATGAATTAACTACTTTAACTGTTGATAACTCTTGATTGATATCTAATTAAAATATATTTCCCATGTCTAGTTATACAGGCGATTGGTGAATATTTAAAAATTCGTCAACAAGTCATAGCTACTGCCACTATTTATTTAAAAAGATTTTATATTCGGTATTTTTACAAATTAATAATTAATTACTCAAAATTTAAAGAAAATTATTTTCTTAATGTTTAGAAACAGTTTCTATACGATTGATCCACTTTTATTATCTCCAACAACTTTATTTTTGGCGGTAAAAGTTGAAGTAATTATTTATTACTTTAATTAAACTGATGATGCATAAATAAATTAAATTGACCATTCACCCAATAAATCCAAAGGATCACCACGTATGAAATGTCATTTATTGAAAATTTATTTACAAAATCAAATTAAATTAATTAATTTCATTTTATTTTGTTATAACAATGTATGTGTTGTACAGATTCTGTACCTACAAGTACAAGTCTTTCACATTCTTTGATTTATGATTTTAAAAGTAATCAGACGTTTACTGTATCGGATGAAATTCTTGTTTTGATTTGTATAATTAATATCTTGATATTAAAGAACCCCTTAACTTTATATTTTTTTGGTTTTTCGCTTTATATTTAATTATACTGCTTATTTATATTTTCTGTCCACTTATCTTGAATTTGAACTGTATAATTTTCTTGGATAGCGCTTTTTAGCTTGGAAGCCGCTAGCGTGGTTAAGAAGTGTGGACTTTAATCTGATTATACATTTCTCGAGAAAAAATGATAATACTAGATAAATATTTATAATGTTAAATTAAGTTTAATTTTTATAACATATAGGAATTTGGCTTAATAAATTATTCACGAATGTTATTAGCTTGCCAATCTGTATGCAAAACTAAATTTCCAAACGTATTAAAATCATTTACTTATAGAAAAAATGATTTATTTTCTGCAGAATTTCATTTATTGGAAAAAATGGTAATTTTTATGTCTCATATTAATCTTTGTCTGGTTATTTATATAAAAAAATTTAAATTTCGTATGTATTTAAGATATATTAAGGTATAATTACTGGTTACTACAATTTAAAAAATATAACAATCTTGGGCAATTTTTTCACACACTGAAAAAATTTGAAAAATATTGGGTGATAATATGTAAAACTTATTTTCACCTTAAATTATCCCGTGGAGAGAGAGATAGGGACCATATGGGCCGGACCTACAATCATGAGGAGCCTATTTTATAAATTTATTATAGGATAAATGTTGAAAAATTTCTAAAGTATACCAAAATTTCGGTAATCAATGCGATTTCCAACGGTTATTTATAATTTTTAGATAATGAACGATCGATTAAGCAATCTACAAAGGTCCCATTTTTTAAATATTTTTTATAAGGGGTTTACTAATTGCTCCACACGGTCATTTCTAAAATCCGTAGATTAATGAAATTGATCTTGTTTTGCATCTATATCGAATGGAATAAACTGTATCTGAATAATATTTTTTTTAAATTCTAAGACCATCAATTATGTCAAATTTTTTGTTTTAATAAAATATTTATTTAAAAATGAATACCAATATTTTTTTTTTGACCGTGAAATTACATTTTTTTGTGTATGTTAACTGAGATAACAGTAAGAACTAATTTTTTTTAAATTTTAAGACTTTTCATGGTTAAAAAAAATGGTAATCTAGGGGTTTGACCATGAAGATGTAAGTTTCTGTGGCTGAGATTTATGAAATTATTAATGATTTCAAAGGCTATCACCGAATTTATATTTTATTATATAATATAATATATTATAGTTTTTGACCCTGAATCATACAATATCAGAAAATTAAATTTCGATAATGTTTCACTCTGGAAAAACTGTATTAAAATTGGGTTTTTTTAAATTTTTGGAATATTAATATTTTAAATATTAACACACACAGACATTAGATTTTATATGAGTAAAGGATATTAAACGGTTGTGAAACGCTATTGTAATTTAGACTAAATTTACGGGAAACTGATTATAATTTAAATTCCATGATTTATCGATATTTTAAAAATCTACATTTGATAATCTTGGTAAATTTAGGATTTTAGTTTAATCGTGTTTAATCCATATAGAAATTTGGTGTTATATGTTGGATCAATTACAACTGATACTTCGTTATTACAGCTGGCTTGGTAAATCTTTTGGATGTTTATAGTTTTTATTTACATTTTAATAATTACTTAGGAGGCTTATTAACGATATGTTGAGAACTGATATTCCATTGCTTTATCCACCTCATTTGATAGCTTTGTGTAATTATTAATTTTTAAATTATTAGTTTTGTCTTTTTACTTTGTTATTTTTTTTAACCCCTTATTAAAAAAGCGGCCCTCATGCTTATTAACGAGTGGAGAGAAAAACACAAAAAAAAGACATATAAATACCTCTAGAGAGAAAAGAAATATAATACTTTTTTACCCTGGTAGACCTATATTTATTATTAACGAAGGGCTATAATAAAAGACATGAGACAGTTTATTTAGCGGTATTTTTGTAAACTAAGGACAAGTATGCCAATATTCAGGGCGAATAGCATCAATAATTTAATTTTAACATTATAAATATTGTTACCAAAAAAAAACTAACAAATGTGTCAGTTATCTTATGATTTTGTCTTTTTCATTTAACTAAACAATTGTGTTCTACGTATATTATTTTGTGTAATTCTTCTATATTACTGGAAATTTTTATACTACAGTGGTGCATTTTACTCATTTTAGCAGCCATTCATTTTGCTGCAGTTATTCAGGATATTAAAGTTGGAGATTGGTTTGCTCAGTTGAATGTGGATATAACCAAAGTAAACTAATATTTTTATTGTATTTTCAACTTAATTGTAGATTGTGGAAATAACCAGACTAATCAATAAATTTCATGAATTTTATCAAAATTTTAATGAATGTGCCGAAATTTCAAATTTAATTGACAAATTTACCGACAAAAATCCTTATATTTAATTTTGTTTTTATGTTATTAAATTTTTTAATTTTTAAATCATTGTTTCATGTACATCCACGTGTTTAAATTTAATATTCTAACACCATGTAAATGTTAATTTCAAAAAAAGTAAAGTTATATCATCAGATATATACGTACTTTTGTAATGATTAGAACATAATCAATTCAATTTATCCCAATGAGAATTTTTATAAAAAACAAAGTACAATTTATTGTGTCAACATTGAATTAAATTTTATTTCAAAAGATTAATATAAATTATCCTATGAAAACATTTTGTGTTAGCTTACTTTTGCTATTAATAGCTGTTGAATGCGTGCAAGGTTTATTCTAAACTAATTATTATCATTACTTTTGTATGCAATTATCTGGATGACTTTAGCAATCTACTACCCCACATCGGGTGGACTATAATACAAGAAACAACCAGATCCAGTCATATGCAAGGGTCTCCGTAACCATGTTTAAAAGGTCTATCGACATCCCTACATTTATTCTTAACGAGGGTTTGTACTTTAGTAGATTTTGGCTATTCGGGCATACTAATAACTTATCATTCGTATGCCAGGGTGCGTGTCCGTTCACAATATCGTAAATCAAAAGATCGTATTTATTTTGTTTAAGTTTAAATTAAATAATTCATTAACTAGTTCATTTAATTTAGACTACAGACCCAAGTTAAAACTGAAATATTAAAATACCATATTATACCTATAAACCATATTGTAAAAAAAAATAAAAATATTCTATGGTGTTCACACTAGAGAATATTTTTTATCCAATTCAATTTACTATATTTAGTTTAGTTATGTAGTTTATTTTTTTACGATCTTTTGATAGTGCGCCGCCAGGGTGGTCGATTAACTGATACCAGCATATTTTTTAAAATATAGAAATAACTAATTTGTAAAATTTAAACTGAATGCAATCACACTTGTGAGTCTCACAAATTTTTAATAGACAAAGAAATGGGGAATAAGGGGGAAGGTTGATTGATTTGATGCTAATGTTTGATGAAAATTTATTGGAAATACTGATTTGAATTTGTGAAGGTGAGTATGCATTTTTCTAAACCCATTTCCTAATGCTATTTTATTGATCGTCATTAAATATCGATATTCGATTTCAATTCGTGGGCTAGACATTTGTGAACTATGTTTGAAACAGATGTTCTAGGAATCAATGATATTCCCGATTATCTTGATATTAATGTAATTGATAATCCTTCTAAAGTTTTGTTTACTATCAGTTCTTTTTGACTATTAGGAATAGTATTTCCTGGCATGCTTAAGTAAATAAATGTATAAAAATAATAATTTTTGGAAATGAGGTTTGTCATATTAATACGTGAATATCATAAAATTAAAATTAAATTTAAAATAATTATCTCCAATAAAAATACAATATCAAAGAAAGTTGCGATCTTTTAATGTTTCAATAATGGAAAATATTGTTTGATTTATAATTTTATTAGTGGCAATAAATCTATTAGAAAATAATAAATATTGACATTACATTACTAAAATTAAACAATTGAAAATACAAATTAAATAATTTAAGAAAATTTGAGTTCATATCACTTCAATGCTATTAAAAATACTAAAAATGTTATAAATTTTCATCACTTTATGACCAATTATTGATAGTATTCAAGCCTCAGATGTAGCTAAGACATAGTTAATACTCCTTTCCTATGATTTCCGATTATTACCATCACTTTTAAAAAATGACTATATTAACTATATTAATATATTTAATGTAAACGCAATTATGACCATATTAACTACAAACATGACCTTCATTGTCCAATAGGGTGTCACAACCATCAAAGAATCAAGGGCAATTAGCACTAAAAGTATGATTTTTAAAATAGAAAAACTAATTTGTAATCAAAAACATTTAACGCTATCTATTTGACTTGCTTTTGTCATCTTAAATATCACTTTAAAAATATTATGGAGAAATTAAAACTGCACTTTATTTTAATGGAAATTGGCGTTTGAGTCTTTAAACGTGGTATCGGTGTGGGGTAACATCACAAGAGGAGAGAAAAACACAAAAAAAGAGACACATAAAGACCTCTAGAGAGAAAAGAGATATAATAATTTTTTACCCTGGTAGACTATATTCATTCTTAACGAAGGGCTATACTAAAAGTCGGTGTGGGTAACCTTTAAGTGACACCAACGATTATGGAAATAAATTCCAACCAATATATTATTATATCAGTTAATTGTTTATATCTATTTTATTTTAGCCGGTAATTAAAGTTAAATTTAAGTCAGAATTACAATTGTAAATATTATATTTTTATTTTATGATGCATATCACTGATGACAAAAGTTGTATTTCTCGTTAAAAGGACTCAGAAGCCGTATTTTCTAATACATATAAAAAACAAACACCTTAAAAGTTAAATATAACAAGACATATTCCATGAGTAAATAAGATTCATTTGCGTAGCATTCAAATCTACAAGGTATATTCAATTACTAATTTTTATTCAATTGATAAACTTGCTAAAAAATATTACTCACTTTGTCTCATAAAGATAAATAATTTAGCTTGGGTTTTAATTGGAGGGCTCATTAACAATTTTTTTATTAGAAAACATACCAGAAAATATTTTTAGGATATAATCTCCAAATTAACACCACATTTTATTTGGTTGCCATCACTGATAAAGATTATGATATGATAATATTATGAATATATATTTTAAAATTTTATTAGCTGGTAATATATCACATTATACTATCTCATCTTTTTTTTATTTATTTTAACTAAAATAATAAAAATAGCATCACGTATTAAATAATTTATATTAATATTTTAGTTTGTAAATATAATTTAATACGGCAAGTTGTCACCTGTGATTAAATTGTTATTTGATATAGAAAATTTACATTTCATTTGATTTTTAATGAAAAATAGTTTTTATAATCACTTTGATCAACACCTAATTGAATTATTACAAAAAATTTAAAAAGTGCTTTTTATCAACAAAAACCTTATTTTTTGTAGATGGGCACCGTAATTTTTGATTATTGATTAAGATTTCACCAATTAAAATTTCGTTAATTATATCAAATTGGACATTATGATATCCATTCAAAAAATTTTAATTTGACGTAGATTCCAAAATTACTGGTATCGACTAAAACAGATTCGCCACGTATGGAATAAATATTCTAAGATTCTGATTAGTCTTACTTGAGATTGGATATTTATGCTTTATTTTGTATTGAAATTATTACCGTTATGCACTTGTATTAATGTTAATTAATTTTTAGTTTGTAAATTTTGACGATGTTAAAAATTTTTCCCTATAATTACATTTTTAATATAATTTAAGTTTTATTTTATAAATTACAGGTGAATTTTTTATGCAGGTGGTAATTTAATTTTTATTTAAATCGATTAAATTTTAATAAAATGGAAATAATTGTTTAATGGAAACGATACTTTCATTGTTGTTATTTTCTGTATATATATATGTAAATAATTAAATATATACCAATTTTAGATAGTAATTATCATTACAATCGATTTTGCTGTTTTTGTCGTCTATTTGGTTGAATATGGTCAATTCAGTCATTTTCTATATAAATTTTAATAAAATATCACGGATTCTCATCATATCTAAAGTGGATGAAAAACTATTTAATCTAATAGATTAAATCAATTTCCAATTAATAGTTTATAATATTGCTTACATAGATAGTAATACAAATAATTATATTAATGAATTTAAATAAAATGAAAGATGGCTAAAATTTTAAAATTTAGCATTAAGATTACCAGTTATCTAAAATTGAGTAGTGAACAATGATTAATTAATTATCTAACTGGCCTGATATTTTTAAGGTGTTTTCATATTTGACATGTTATGTGTATTATGGTATTATGGTATGTTAATGGCCAATATTTATTTATAGTCAAATTTTATTATCTAAATTATTTAGATATTTTTGTGGATAGATTATAAAATTAAAAAATTGTAAAATTGTAATATTAGTTTTTAAGTGTAAGAGATAAGCCATTCTCCAGAGTTTAGTTCAGCGTGTGTCTTACAATAATGTCAAATGAATATACAATTCATAAATTATAAATATATACATATGTTTAGTATGCTATAGTAATTTTTATGTATATAATTGATTCCGTTTATTAATTTACCTTTAAGGTCACACTACGTTTCCAAGTAATTTTATGAAATTTGAGATTATTTTTTGTCGTTAGCACGAGACTATATTAGGTAAGTTAGGTAAATTGTTTTATCAAATTTACCCCAAAATTATTATTTCGCTAAAAAAATCACAAACAATGCGTAGTGTCATAGCCTTAGTCGCCTCACTAAATCACTTGATTCTCTGATAGATGTGACACCTTTATGTACATGGACTTATATATTTCAGAATTAATATTTAATTTAAATTATAGAAAGTAATAAAACATTTTAAATTTAAAATAAATTTAATATTTATAAAATTTAATTATAGAATGTAATCATTATCTTTTATTTTTTTGAATATTAATCTTTAAATATCATTACATATTCAAGATATACACAGTAATATCAGCGGTTGTCAAAAGGCAGTTTTTCATTATTATTTCATTGACAATTTTTGATTTTTAAAATTCATAAAATATTTTTTTGTGTTATACATATATTATACTTATATATACATATGTATATTATACATTGTATACATGTATATATATTTTCACTAATCTTTACAATATTCAAATTTAAAATATATTTAGCTTTATTTATATAATATGCTATGCAATATTTGTTTGTGTGTGTGTCCTACTTTATTAAAATAACTAGCATTTTTAGAATTTTTTAAAGACCACATTTCAATTACAGTTTTTTCCGGGACGTATAATAAAATAAATTTCAACCTCCCAATTGCACATCTTACGGGTCAAAAACCCCAGTTGTCCCTCTTTTTGAAAATCAAACGAGTTGGATAACTTAAAAAAATATACACGCTGATGCGGATTTTAAAATCATAAACTTTATCATAAATTTAAAGTTAAAAAAATTATATCTTCAGGGCCAAAACCACAAATTTCCCTTCCTCCTTTTTTATCAAAAAATTTACAGGTGGTAGAGTTGTATCATGTTAACACACATAAAAATTTAAATCTGATAAGTGACGACTTCACGGTCAAAAAAGCATTTTAGTATTCATATATTTTTTTTCCAAAATATTTTATTAAAACAAAAAATCTAAAATAATTAATGGTCCGAAAATTAAAAAAAAATAAATAAAATGATAGAGCTTATTCCAGTTAATATAAATACAAAATTTCAACTTCAGAAATCTGCGCATTCCCGGTGAAAAATAATTTTTAATATATTTCGATTAAAATAAAAATTGAAAATAAAAATGTTGATCTTACAATTTCAAAAAAAATGTGCATTGAAAAAATCTACTCATTTCCAATAAAGAAATATGCGTGAAAATCTATATAATTCATTCCTTTGCAATTTTTAAATCTCAAATTATCATTTTTAAAACATTTTGTATAAAATTTAAATTAAAACTACAACAACGATTACTAAAAGTATACAACTTTGTTATTATCATTTTCATATTTATTAAAATCTTTTTCAATATTGTAAAATTCGCCTGAAATATGTTTATAAAGTGCTAATTCCGTTAATTATTGATACATAATTGGTATTTTAAGTATTTATTAAATTGGTACTGAACATTAGGGTGTCACACCGATCAAAGAATTAAGAGCGATTAGTGCAAAAATGGTGTATTATAATGATACATAAAATAATCTATAATGGGGTGTTGCAAAGATGCCGATTCGAGTTGCGCTTATCATTTTAAATATCTTTTTGAAAATAGTATAGAAAAATTTAAATGTAAATTTATTTTTTGAAAAAACAACATTGTGGTAAGTTGTCATGGTTTATATTTTATGGTCTCAATACCCACGCCTAACTATACATTTCAATTTTTAAAATTTGATTCTAGCTTGATTTTTGTGGTTTTTATCGACATTTAAATTTCGGTTATTTGAAAGGGTATTTTGAAAACGTCTATAAAATTATTGCTATTATTTCAATTATTAATTTTATTAAAACTTATTTTTTACGGGGAATGCGTAGTATTTCATGGGTTGAAATTTTGTATTTATATCAACTGGAATAAGCTCTATCAGAATAACCTTTTTTTTTAATTATCGGACTGTTAATTATTTCACATTTTTTGACCGTGAAGTCGTCACTTATTCGGATTCAAATTTTTTATGTGCGTTAACATAATAAACAACTACCACCTGTAAATTTTTTGAAATTCTAGGGCTGTTTTCAAAAAAAAAGGAAGGGGAATTTGTGGTTTTGGCCCTTAAGATATAATTTTTTTAAATCTTTCAACTCGTTTGATTTTCAAAAAGAGTGACAACTGGGGTTTTTGACCCGTAAGATGTACAATTGGGAGGTTGGAATTTATCTTAATATACGTTCCGGAAAAAAACTGTAATTGAAATGTGGTCTTTAAAAAAATTCTAAGACGCGTAGTTATTCAAATAAAGTTGAACACACAGACACACACACAAACAAAAATCGCGTAGCATATTATATAAGTTAAGATAACTATATACATGTAAAGTTAACCAAAAAATTTCGCGGATCACGCATTGGACCACCCTGATCTATAATACTAAATATTATAAAAAATAATAACTCTTAGCTTGTAAATTTTTCAAATTATAATTCTTACTTATATGAATTTTTAAAATGTACAATGGTTAAAAATGTATGTCTGTTTATTTATTTGTTTTTTTATATGTTCCAGTTTATTTAAGAAAGTAAGGGAAGTCGAGTTTTGTAAATTCCATATTCTTACAACAGTTTTTCCAGAGTAATTTTTTATCACAAATTTGAATTTCAGAAATGAAGTCCTTCAGGGTATAAACCCCAATTGCCATTTGTTTTTAAATTCAAACTTGTCCTAGAATTATAAAAATTACACATTCTAATGAAAAGTTTTAGGTTTATCAATATTATGATAATTTTTAGTTTCAAAATCTTATATCTTCACGGCCAAAACACCAAATGACCCTTTTTTGTAAATATTAAGAAAGTCTTATAAATTTATACAACATAAATTCTGGAATGGTTTTTAAATTCATAAGCATTATCATAAATAGTAACCTAAAAAAAGGTAAGTTCACGGTAAAAACCCAGATTACATTTTTTTAATGAAAAAAGCCCTAGAATTTACAAAAAATTAAAGATGATACAGTTATATCCAATTAACACACATAAAAAAATTCAATCTGATTAAGTGACGCCTTCATGGTCAAAAAAGCACTTTAATATTCATTTTTTTTATTTCGAAACTATTTTATTAACATTTATTCATTATAATTCACTGTAAGTTTATAATAAACTTGATTTATAGTTGTTGGGGTAAATTATGTGGAATTCAAACATCATTAAAAACCAAAATAAATGAGCTAGAAATGAATTTAAAAAAACAAAATGGTCCACAAAACATGATAAAGACATCAAGGACATTACCAATATAATTAAATTAAAAAACAAAATTAAAGCTGGTTATACATAAAATAAAATTAATGTTTAAATTTATTCTAATATTTTTGAATGAATTGCAATAATTACATTTGAGGGGTAAATATTACTCGATTTCATTTTTTTGGGTGATAAAACTTAAAATTAAAAAAGGCATCCACATGCAAAATGAGATTTCTCATAAAAAAACAAACAACATCAAAAGTGGACACCCTAATATACAAAAAAAAATTAAATTATATGTTAACAAAAAAAATTAAGATGGAATAGTTGACTTGTAAGTAAAAAGTAATGTGATATGATGGTTTTGCCTGAAACAAATTTGGGAACCACTCCTTTAAAGGATTGATAAGAATAGTGAATAGTATGATTTTTAAGTTAGATTTTCAACGTGAATTTATTTTTTT
>LWCA01000296.1:0-33138 GCA_001642005.1 Intoshia linei | reverse complement strand
TGATATAAATATCATAGAAAATATGTGGCACATATTAAAACAAAATATTAAAATGAGACAACCAAGCAATGTCGAAGACTTATGGATGGTCACATTAGATGAATGGAATAAAATACCAAATTCTTATATACAAAACCTATACCAGAGTATTCCAAGAAGAATCAAGTCCATTGTCACTTCTAAAGGACTACATACTAAATATTTAACAATTAATTTTCATCAAAGCTTTCAAAAATAATTATAATCTCTAATCTTCTATAATTTCAACAATCTAAAATAAATAATTTTTTTTCTAATTAAATTTCTGTTTGTCTCTAAAATTTTTAATGCTTCTATATTATATATGAGTAGAAATTTTTTATTTTTCCCGGGAAATTAAAAATTAAATTTCCCGGTTATCGATTTTTGTCATTTCGCGAGCAATCACTATCACTATCAAAAATTAAGTTAGTGAATAATTCAATATATTCATGATATCCATTTTGATTTAGAACAATATACATATTATTATATGTATAATATTATAATTATATACATTATATAACCCTGTAAGGCAGGAGCGTCACAATTTTTTTTAATCGATCACAAATCTTTTAAATGTGTTCATATTCAATTTAGGAGTATAACAATAATAATATTAATTTATTATATTAATATTAATACCGTGAATAATTAATTATAAATGGTAAAAAATGTCCATAAATATTTAATATTTAAAATTCATAATACATTTTATTTTTTAAATTTTTATAAATTTAACATATTGTAAAATTAAATTGAATAGATAAGAAATAAAATATTATGTTTAAGGTTTATTTTTTAGTTTAATTATGGTAATTTTTAAGTTTTAGGTAAAAGTTTATATTGGTGACAAGTTTTCACTGAAAACTTAAGCCATTAGTAGGTGGTATAATGAGGATATGATAATTATAGGTTTGGGACTATATCATCATCCACGTGTTCGGTTCTTTCTACATAGGATCATGTTTAAATCATATAAGTTTTTATTAATAAAGCAAATTTCTCCGGAAACCTAAAAATCTGTTGCTGTACCTTTGAACAACACGTCCGTTATGACGTTATGGTGAAAATATTATCAATGATAATTTATCATACTTCTATTAATGTATATTTGTAATTCATTCATTTAGATTATATGAATTGTTGGATCATGATGATTTGCAATTTGAATCTCGTTTTGAATGTGGAAATTTACGCAAAGCTATCAAAGTAAATGAATTTTTAAATTAGTGATATCATAAATGAAATCATTATATCGGCATTTCCAAATGAAATTTACGTGAAATATCCCAAGTGTCCGTTAAAATAATTTTTATAAAGTTTTATCTCAGTCTGAGATTATCAGAAACTTATCGGTACGTGCAAACGTGATAATGGACATGATACTTCATTTGTAAGAATTTATGTTTCCAGGAAAATTCATCTACTGTAAATAAATTTATCTAAATAATTTTAATTAATAAACGATTTTTCTTACACCAACATTTATTAAATTGTGCCATCTTAACTATAATAATTAGACCGTCTCAGAGTTTATCGGCCTTTAATGTGTTTTTGAATGGACTAAGGCAACCTATGGAATTTTTTTATTTAAATATTGTATATAAACACATAAAAAGAAAAATAATCCAATTTTAACAAATCTTACAAAAAAATAAGTCTATAGAATTTATGGAGCAATCGCTTAATTTATAATTTATAATTTAGTTATTATTACCAAAATATTTAGTTGACTAATCACTGTTTTTCTTGTAAATAAATTATTCCATGTAGATACGAGAATACGAATACGATTTAATTCTCGATTCAGACGTTTCAACATGTTCATATCAACAATGGTTTTACTTTAGAATTTCAAATATAAAAAATACTAATGTAAATTATCGATTTAACATAATCAACTGTGTAAAATACGGAAGTCAATTTAACGCAGGTATTTTAAATTTTAATTTGTAAATGTAATACGGGGCAACGTGTATTAACAATTGATCCATTTTATAAATTTAAAAATCTGGTGGTCACGTATATATAAAATCGATATTAAAATATATTATATGGTGTTTAGTCTAAACACTTTTTATATACCATTATAAAATATGACGTCTTACTGTTTGGAAAGAATTCTCAAATTTTACTTTAAAAAAGAATTTCATAAGTCAATTTCTCATTTTTCACTAAATGAAATTGATAAATGTGATTTAAATTATAATTATATTTAAGAGTTCTATTTAAAATTATTTTGTAAATTTAAGCACAATTTTTTTGGTGTTGGTTTGTAAATTAAAGTTAAACGACATAAATTAATTAAAAACGACAGGTTTTCGGTCCCAGTTTTAATACAAATATCATATTAATTTTATATTTTAATTATACATTTATTATATTTACTGTAATATTATGTTGAACCAAGGACAGCTTAGCTTAACTTAAGGTTTAAGCTGTCCTTGGTTGAACTTCAATTTCATTTCATATATTGATTCAATAACATTTAGGTATGCAGCCATTAATGTTTTCACTCTTAGAATCAAACCAAAACCAAAATTTTTGGAAGAGAGCTGGAACAAATTTATTTTATTATAAAAACATGTACGCGAGAGTTAATACAACCGATATTGAAAAAAAAAATTCGCCAATCGAAAGTGATGATAATTTGAAAAAAACTGTAAAAACTGAAAAAACAAATTCAATATGCCCCAGTCCTATATACACCAATAAAAAAAGAGGAAAAAATGTTAATACTAAAAATAAAAAAGAAAATATTTTCATAAAATCCAGTCCCATAAAATTAAAAAAAAATCCAAAAATACAAAAAAAAAAAAATAGCAGTGATTGTGAGAAAGATAAAGACGTGTCTGATAAACATCGTAAAAAACATAAGAATTATGACGAATGTTATTATTATACCTTATCTTTTAACTTGAAATTCAAACACGTTGGGGATGTAGTTTATTTAGCTTACCATTACCCATACACGTACACCAATTTAATTAAGACTGTATCATCTTGGCAAAAAAACACTGGTGCATCACAAAAAGTTAAATTTTTAAAGTTATGCGATTCTATTCTAGGATATCCTGTTCCAATTATGATAATTACTCCAGAAACTATTTGTAAGTCACGATTTAAATTTAAAAGATTACATTAATTTAGCTGCAGAGAAAAAATACATTTTTTTAACTTCTCGAGTACATCCAGGAGAGTCAAATTCTAGTTTCATTGTAAAGGGTATTTTAAATTATATTTATACATTACATACATATTGCAACATTTATAAATATTTTAGAAATCATCAACTCTTTGATGGATAAAAGTAGTCAAATCACTGATGAAGTGAAAAAAAAGTATCATTTCATCATTATACCAATGTTAAACCCCGATGGAGTATTACTTGGAAAGTATCTTTAATATTTTATTTTGCTTATTTTTTATTTTTTTTAGTCAACGTTGCAATTTGTCCAGTAAAGATTTAAATAGGTGTTGGACCAAACCAAGCCTAAAAAAACATCCTACAATATACCATACCAAAAAATTAATCAAATATGCAAAAAAACATTATACCATTGAAGTAATCAAATATTAAAATTCATGCTATAAAATTTATAAATACGCTTAATGTTTATGTTTTTATATATATTATTTTAGTTTGTATGTGACATTCATGGCCATTCAAGGCAGAAAAACATATTTATATTTGGATGCGATCACATGAAATCTTGGTCTCCTGCCGATAAACTAATTTACCATCAACCAGAAACTTCTCATCTGGTATATACAGTCCTATCCCGTTTTAGGGTAAACCTCAGTGTGGTATACTCGTATTTAGGTGTAGATTTTCAGTATTATGTAGATTTATAGTATTTAGAACACCACCATAAATATATATTTGAAATTAACCCCTCTTTTGTTGTAAAAACTTTGTAAATATAATTCCTATAATGATTACATTAATTTTAAATTATATTTAATTATTATTTCAAGCAGATATAGTTTAATAGATCGTTTGTCTAAAAATAACATATTAGTTGGAAATCGCATTGGTTAAATAAAAATGATATTTCCCAATATCACCTATTAATAAATTAAAATAGTAAGGAACTCGTAATTGTAGAGCGGTCTATTTGACCCTAGCCCTCCAGTCATGATTTCAAGCGTAGTTTGTATCTATTGTCTGATTACTATGAAACAAAATTGGAAATAATTTGTAGCTAATATTTTGAAAGATTAAAAAATTAAAATATAAAATTTATACATAATTTACTTTATAAAAATTTTGTAAATTTAGAATAAATAACAATACCATATTAAACCTCAGGTTATTAAAATACTTGTCAGATAATTTACTTCGATTTAAATTTTTATTTACTGGCATTTAGCTGAAAATACACCCTAAATCGGGTTAGACTGTAATCCCAAAAAATAAATTATGTATAAATTATAATAATAATAATAAATTAATATACATTATACTATAATTATAGTATAATATATTGCAATAATTTAAACATATAATAAAAAATTTGATAATTAATAAAACTTCTGATTTTGGGACACTTTGCAAAAAGTTGTATCTAAAGCCGAGATCCGATTTTATTATAATTCAAAAAAGTGAATACTTTGTATTTATAAATTTAAAAAATAAATGAGTGTCAATATCATAATTTTTTAAATGGTTTTAACTACTATTGTATTCTATTTCAGAATCTTTTCTCGCATTGAATTATAAAAATGAAATAATTTTAATTTAAATGGTTTAATTTTTTTGCCCTAAAGAGCCAGAATGTTATAAAAATGAATAATATTTAGGTAACTCGATTAGTTTTTTACTGATATTGATGATTAATTTACTTTCCTTTATACTTATAATTCACTAATATTAACAATTTAAGTGGTCTCAGCCAGGGTCATGTGAGTACATTTAAATTGTCAGAAATAGATTTTAGTAAATTTTGTTTAGTCTTCACAAATTATAATTGAAACTAATTTTTTTAGAATATATGCCACCTATTGAATAAGTATACATCGTTATTTTCATTAAAACAAAGCAATTTCGCCATAGAAAAATCTAAAGAATCTACAGCAAGAATCTGCCTATGGAGAGAATTTGGAATTAAAAACAGTTACACAATGGAAAGTACCTTTTGTGGGTTCAATGAAGGCATATATGATGTAAAATTTTCCCATATTACATAGTTAATGTGCATTTAGGGGTATCAACTCAACCCTTCAAATTATAAACATTTGGCAAAATCCTTTTTGTTATCCATACACCAGTTGGATGTTGTAGATTTTACAAATTTTAAAAATGATATTAATGATGCTGTATTATCATACTCTTCGGCTTCAACAGAAGAAAAAATGTAAATTATAAAAATATCAATTTCATAATATATGTAGAATTGATGTTTATGAATCTGATGATGATAACGATAATATTAAAAAAGACTTTGTATATAACGAAGAAAATTTTTACTAAATTTTAAAACATCAAATCTCGAATATGTAATGTACATTAAAAATTAATTTGTCGTTGATGTATTTTTACTTCTATAAATATCTCGGTAGGTTAACGACAAAGATGCAAATTTTCTGATTCATGGCCAAAAAAAAACGACAAATGTCTGATACCTAACATTTCGACCAAAATCCGTATTTCCCACCATGGGCGATGATAAAGTTATTAATAAAACATTTTTGGCCAATATGAAATAAATTATATAATTAATCCAAATTTAAATTAATTAAAAGTAATCTTCCATTAGTGGCGACTCTGACTAATCAAGATCACTCGGGCTAAAATTTCTATGACAACCACACATTTTTTTCAAATTATATTTAAAAATAATAAATATCAAAAAAAAATTTACAATAAGAAGTAATTATAAACTATATTTGAAAATTATAAATAGAAAATAAAGATTCAAATTTTTTGTAACGATATTTAAAATTGACATAACTAAGATATAAATAATTTCTCATAAAATTTTAGATGTAACCGCTATATAAATTTAATCTAGATTTATTACTAGTCAAATGAAAATCTGCCCGAGTTATTGTATTTAAATTGATTTAATTTACATATATAAACATTTATGCAAATATTTCGCTTACAAGTGATTGTCAAGTGAATACAACTAAAATATAAATAATTTCTCATTATTATCAGATGCACTCCGCTATATAAATTTAATCTATAGATTTATTACTAGTCAAATGAAAATGTGCCCGAGTTATGTGTATTTAAATTGATTTAATTTAAACATTTATGCAAATATTTCGCTTACAAGTGATTGTCAAGTGAATAATCTTTTCTGAATTTCAGACTGAATATATAATTGTATTCATATTTACAAATTAGAAATTAATTTAACAATCGAAAATATTAAATATTTTATTTTTTTTAATATTTTTATAATTTTTCAAAAAATAAAAAAATATCAACTCGGGCTTGGCCCGACTATCCCAAGTTGGAGAATCGCCACTGAAATTATTTATTATTAAATTTTTTAAATTTTAAACATTTTTCTATCATAATTGGCTCATTAAAATCATTTTGCTCTCTATTTTTAGATCGACCTTAATATTATTTTGTTGAATATACTAGAACCGTTTCTCTTCAGTTAAAATTGAAATTTATCATGTGTAAATTTTAAAAAACGGAACTGTATAATTTTTTGATAAAAAAAAAGTGGCCCACGAGACGCAAAAGGTTGCTGACCCCTGATTTAGGGAGTGCTGCATTATTAGATGGTAACAAAGTCTATTACTTTAAAAATATTTGTAAGAGGTAAATAAAACTAAGTTGGAGTCCACATTGTATATGTAGATGTGATTATAGCTTTGATATTCAAAAATCAGAGTTTGAGAAGACCAAGAAAATTTCCATGAAAAATCTTATATTTACGAATATGCAGAGCTGTCTTAAGCCACTTCGTGACCCTGGGCTAAACAAAGGGCCGGAGGCCCTTTAAAGTTTTGAGCGAAGCAAAAAAAAAATTAGGGTCCCTTTTTTGAAAATCAAAGATTTCCTACTTTATTTTTTGAATATTCACTTAATAAAAAGGTTTTAATGTTTAATATTATCATTTGAAACACTTTTTATGTCAATATTATATGATGAACATTGTAGAATATATTTTAAATTGAATGTTTACCCGAACTTTGATTCTTTAAACAATTTTCTTTCTAGCTATTTGAATTCCCACACTTCAAAACTTATAAACTGTTTCTTAAGATATAAATGTGAAGTATTTTTTAATAAATTGGGGCCTCTTTTCAAGATATAAGTGTGAAGTACTTTTATTAATTTTAGGGCCTTTTTTAATGAGTGGACCTGGGCTACAGCCCATATTGCCCATGCCTTAAAACGGCTCTGCGAATATGCACTGTATTTTAGAAGACATCAAAGGAGAAGTGAATTGACGAGTTATATAATAGGTTTCTCAATATTTGTCGAAACAGCTTAATTAATGTAATTAATTAATACCTTGGAAGTCATACTGGGGAAATTGACCACATCTAAACTTGTTTCGGTTATAGATTGAAGTAATTCTTGAGAATGTGGGCCAACTATATTCAAAACAGTATACATTGATGTTAAATCCACGTCCTTTACGAGACTATTGGGTTTAATGTGTCTTTTAATCCAGTAATATGAACGACGTTGTTGAATAGTAGGACTTATCATCAAAAAACTAAAAATATATTTACACCTGATTTCGAGCCAAGAATGTAAAATGATATACAATATAAGGTGTTCCCAGCAGTGGTAAAACGAAAAAAATTAAATTTTTTTTACTTCCGTCAATCACAGAGGATAAATTATGCAGCTCCAATTGTGGAATGTGCTTTATAATATAAATTTTTAATTTTATAGCAATTGTTTATAAATATATTTTTTTAGTTTTTTCATATATTTTTCATGATTTATTTATTCATGATTACAATTTTACATTCAATTTTAACATTATTTGTATGCTTATTACATTATTATTGTTTATTTCATTTTATGAATTTAAATCATTATAAATTAATTAAAACAGTTATTTTTAACATTATGTTTTGAGTAAAGATTTTTTTGTGTGGCCCTAGTAATAATTTTTTTCGCATTTGGCCCGCCAAGCCAATTGAATCTGACACCCCTGGTCAATAACAAAATGAAAAATATATAATTTGTGACGTTAGTTTCAAAATTTCTAATCGTTTTTTTATAAAAATAATTAATGAATATGTATTTATATATAAATAACAATTAATAAAAAATATCATTTTAAAAAGGTTAATTAAAAATGAATAGCTTACCGATACTTTCCTAATCTTACAATAGAACAATCATTTTCGTAGCCACCTAAATGTACATGATTAAAAATTGATTAGCTAAAAATTAACCAAATTCATTCAACATCCCAGTGTGTACAACCGATCCAACGGGTTTGTCAACATCATTTGAACAAATGTATTGTAGTAAATTTAAAGCTTCCTCATTTTCACTCTAAAAAATGAAAATGAATAAAATGTTTCAATTTTTTTATTTAATTGTACAAAAAACTATCAATAAAAATACTCATAAAATACCAATTAAAAATATCATCTGTTAATTAAATTTTTAGATTGCACCATGATATTTACTATAGATAAAAAAATTGAAAATAAAAAATAAAATAAACATTCTATTTATTCAAAAAATAGCGCAAATGCATAACAGGCAATATTTAATTATTATAATAATTACAAGTTAGACACATGTAAAAATAAATATCAAAAAAACAAACCACTTACACTAATTTCAGCCTTAGAATAAGAAGACATATCTAAAATTCCTGCATTCTTACGACATGCCCAATATTCTCTTTCAACGTTTTTAAACCAAATTGGCTTTTTAAAAAGAGATACTTCTTCGTTCATATTTTTTTGGTTATTGGTAATTATATCTAATTTAAAAACATTATATTAAAAATTATACGTATAACATATATCATAATATATTAATGTGAGTTCATCTATCCTGGCTATATTTTTACATATTCAGATTCAAGAATGCCCAAAAAAATTCCCATTTTCCACACCCTGTTAAAGATTGTACATATATTGTAGACATTACTATTCTGTACAAAGTCTATGTTAATGGACAATAATTGTATTAGATACAAATGAATAATGCAATTAGAAACCTATTTCATCCTTTTCGTTGTCAGCTGGTTGAATTTTAAAATATAGTGGTCTTTCATAAGCATTAGTTTGACCGAAAACAGCATAATCAACTAATCGCGGTGAAATAACTGAAGATCGAATATTTCTGCAAGTAATAAGATGAGACGATTCAGTATTCCAGTACATTATTGTAGTAGACAAACCTTAAAGTATATAAACAATCCTCTTAAATACCAACTTGTAGCTTCAGATATTCTTTTTATCAAATAATTTTTGTTATTGTGCAGTTTAATAAACCTCTTGACATCAAAAAAATCCATACATTTTGGCGTAAATCCATTAACAATTAAATGGGCCATTTGATGACCTAAATCATATGAAGATTGTAAACCTCGAGCGCATAATCCAGCGATAACATAGTATTTTGGAACCTATCAAAAAATTAAAATTTTCCATTATTATTATTTTTTATATTATGGTAATACCTCTAACGATTCTCCAAATACAAATTTTCCATCTGGTGAAAATGATTCCGCGTAATTCGTCAAATGATCAGCTTTTTGATTAGAAAGAAATGGAATTCGGAATAAAAATTCGTGTAACATTGAATCTAAATAATGATACCTGTATTTAAATATTTTCAATTTCAGTAAATTGTTCAAATTCTTTAGTTTATAAATTACTAAATTTATTCCATTCCGGTTTGAGGTTATACATGTTAACATTATTTCCCTTTTCTGGCAAAATTGGTTCACCAAACAACTCGTAGCCTCCCATTTTTATATAAGAATCTTTAGGACGAAATTGAATATGAATGCCTCCATCAAAATCTCGAATTACTATCATTTAAATTTTAAATAATTATAATTAGGCAAGTTTTGATTAGAACAGGATTGAAACTACACCACACATACACCCTCAATGCATTGAGGGTTACAACACAATTTCGATTTTAAATATTATCATAAAGGCAGAAACTACCACACTTTAATACGTCCATAGTAACATTGATAATATACCCATTATTGGAAAACTTTGAGCATGATAGTCTCTGCGCGCATTATATTGGTCAGTTTCGCCATTTCCCCAAATAGTAACCAGAGAAAATTTGATAATATTTAATTATAATTTTAAGTAAAATACTTGGCATCCTATCACTTTCAAAATTATATTTGCTGATAAGCGTATGATGAGAACAAGGATAACTGGGTATATAAACTTTTGGCTGGGACGACATTCCGATATTTCTAGCATTCTAAATAAAGTACAGCAGGGGCGGATTCAAGGGGGTGCAGTTGCAGCCCCTAAATTTTTAATTAATGTTTTATAATGTTGTAATGTTAATGTTAGTTAATGAATTTACAATACTTCATCCAAGAAGACTGGACCTAATTGATTTAAAATTATTTAATGAACAAAATTCATTTCCATTTGTTTTGTGCTGATCATTTTTTTATTTTTGCGAAAAAATCCAAATTTGGAAACTATTTTATAACAACCTTTAAATGAAATTAAAAGAGACGTCCCTAAAAATTTTTTCACCTTCGCAAAGTTAAATATATTGCTTGCTTCGCTTGCACCCCATTAACTAGCCTCTTGGATCCGCCCCTGTACAGGAAATAAAAATGATTATTAAATTAATAATAAATTATTAAAAATGAAAAATGATGATAATTATAAAAATAAAAATGAGAGGATATGAGAGTGGTATTAAACAGGATTTAATCCAATATACGAGAAAATTTTACACTATTTCTTAGTTCAATATCTGTTCGTGATTCGCGAGACTAAAATGGTTGTCAACCACTGGAATATTATTTAAAATGGACTAGAATGTAATTATATATTCAAGTTAAATGTAAATTATAAAATTACCAAACCAGCACAATTTACTAGAGCTTTGGAGTTGTAAGATCCAGTATTGGTAAAAAGGGTAAATGTTTTATCAGGTTGTTGAATAATTTTGACAACATTAGTATTTTCTACAAGAGTTACATTTTTTTCCATAAATTTTGTATAGTAATATTTTTTTAATTTAAATGATTCTATAAGACAATCTTCTTCAATCATTAAAGCTCCCTAAATGGAAATTTTTTGTATATACGTAAAAATATAAAAATATAAAATTGTTTATATTTAATTATATTTTATTTTTGAGGAAAGAAGAACCATTTATTTGTAAAATCGGTGCATGTAAAACGGGTAACATCATTTCAGTGAGTTAAAGGACAGGTTTTCAACTCTACAAAATGTACATTCAAAGAAATAAAAAAATATTGAGACAACGGACTATGTCAGGGGTTCCAGCACTTTTTTCACGACGGACCGGTAATAAATTATAAAATTTATGGCAGACCATTAAAGGGAAATTACTAGGCAAAATTAAAAAAAAATTAGATAAAAAACGTAATAAATTTGACGTCCATTCTCTGAAGCGACATTCGTTTGAGCTGTGTATTTCATGATGTGATGTATATATTTTTATTATCTTATATCCATAATTTTGGGACCAAAATTTTGTAGGATTTTAAGGGAATATTTTTTCTTCCATTTTTTACAGAGTTTGAAGATAATTTTGAAACCAACATTTTGTACGGTTTTTAAGGGAAGTTTTTTCCCCCCCAATTTTAAAAATTTTGTAGGGTTTTGAAGGGAATATTTTGAACATTTTATGGGATTGTCAAAATCTTTATAAATTGAGTAAGAAAAAACAAAAAATGTAAAAAAAATTAAATTATTGTTTTTAAAATGTCAAGTCAACAACCTTGAATAGGTAGCTAGACTATATGACACTACATATCATAAATCCATTAGTGGTTCACTTTAACACAACGTACGTATTAATACAATTACAAAAAAATCTCTAATAAAACCTTTAAATCTGTAGTGTTTAAATAATCTGCTTCTTTTTTTAATATACTTGGAGTCAAAATATGGGATTTCACATTGATTGTACTATATTATAAATAAAATATATTTCTAGATAAAACTTAGCTAAAATTGGAAATATTTGATAATAATCTGGGGTGCTTGTATTCGAACGGAGAAGAAATAGGGATACGAGTAATAATACGGGTAGAATAAAACATTTCCAAATTTTTCATAAACATTTTTTATAGTGCCAGTTCATCTCATGGTTTCATAACGGCTCAAGTTAATTATGAACAATTTAAATGGTTCATTAAAATTTTAATTTAATTTTTATCATTTGCATACATTTTTGTATATAAAATTGAATATCCGTTAAAGTGAATTTAAAAAAACGGAATTTTTAAATTTTAAATGTCCCAAAAAAAATAAAATTTTTTAATTATACTTTATATATTTATCACATTCGACGGACGAATCCTAACCACATTATAATGAACTATATATGTAAAACCAATGAATTGAACAATAATTTTATAAAAAAAATTAATTGGTTTTATTTGCAGTAATTTCAATAAATAATTCACATCCATACTAATTCTAAACGTAAATGTAATAACTCTAAATTATCTTGAATTCTTTTATATAATGTTAATCTATCAAATGATCTAGCCAAATTTAATGATCCGCATTTTAAGTAACCTAAAATATATATCTACAATTATTTACAAATTTGCATAATAGTATAATTATTAAGTGATTAATCCTACGAATAAAAACCTTCCAAAAATCCTTTAAAAAATTCTATGAGTGTATCAAGATTTAAAACATATAGAGTGAGTTCCAAAAGTCTACATACACGCAACTTTATGATGAAGCAAGTGTAATACAGATTAAATTAAAAATTTTTTGTTGGAGCAATAACTAACAATGAATTAAAAGTGTAAAATATTTAAAAAATATCGATAGAATTTTTTCTATTCCAAAAATTCTATCAATCACAAATTATAAGTGAGTTTTTTCCGGTGGGAAAGTAATATAAATTTAGCTGTCAGGTATTTGCATATTTATTGTAAGTCAAAAACACAAACCACCCTTTGTCTAAAAAAAAGAAAATTAGTAGTTCTTAAATTTTAAAAAAAGCATATATTATAACAGTGTTTCCCAACGTTGGCTTGCAGCGTGCCACAAGGGCGCTGCAACCAATATTATTAAAAATGTCAAGTATTTAAAATGTTATTTTTGATATTTTTAACTTGAAAAGTAATAATAAAATTGAAATTTACAGTCTGAATTTCAGAATTTTCTTAAATATTTCTGAAACTGTAAACAAAATAAAGTAAAGATAGAAACAAAATTAATATATGTCAACAAAGAGATATTTTTATCAAAGTAACCAGCATAACTCCAAGAATTAAGAATTTACCCCTCAATGACCAGGCTCAAGAATCAAATGGAAACAAATAAAAATTATTTACCTTTTTTCCAATATTATAATACTTATTGATTTTATTAAAATTATAGTTGATTTTAACATAGAAGGTTAAAAGGCTGAGAACCCCTGGATTATAATACATGCCTACTTTTAAGTATCTTTTCAATTAGAATACAGTCTCATAAATAGAATTATCTGAAATTTTTAAAATCACGGATAAAACTACAAAATTACCCATTATTTTTAAAAATAAAAATATTAAAGTTATATAACAGTGATTCTTAACCGATGCGCCGCGGGCCGCGGCGTAAAGAAATTTTAGTTTATTTTATAAATTTTTAAAAATTAGAGTTAAATGTTTTTTTCATTGACTATTCTTTGATTAAGATTTTGGGACTAACTATTTAATATAATGCATTTATCCTTTACTTTTATAAAATTGAATGTCTGTGTGTGTTACCTTTTATTTAAAAAATTAACAGTGATAGAATTTAAAAAACCCAATTTCCCCTTATTTTTAAAAATAAAACGACCTAAAATTGTATAAAAATTAAATTCCTGAATAGTTTTTAAAATCATAAGCGTGATAATAAATGGCAACCTTAAAAAAGTGTATTTTCATGATCAAAACGCCAGATTACCTTTTTTTTAAAAAATTAACTCCTAGGATTTAAAAAAAAACATAACCGATTAGTTATCTCCAGTTAATACACACACAAAAGTTCAATATAAAAAAGTGACACCTTCATAATTAAAAAATCACATTAGTATTTATTTTTTTTTATTCTATTTTTATAAAATTATTATATTCATTTTAGAACCTAAAAATTAGCAATATTAAAAACATAAGCTATTCGCTAGTTATACCAATCATTCTATTTCGTTTTGGATACCAGATATAACCCCCAACCCTGAAATTGTTTAGATTTCAATTGTAGAAGATGCGAAAATAAATATTTTTTTTGCAAGTAAACTAATATTCGGAAATTTAATTAATTGTATGTAGTGAGTGACAATCCATATGTAATAAAATTTTTTTTTGTAAAAATAGTAATAGTAAAAAATTTAAAATTTTACCCATTAATAAAAAACGATTTCAGCGATTCCTTGAAATCGTCGCATAACTAGTCATAATCTAATCTAATTCTAACAAATAAAAATATTGAACCATTTCGCACAAAACGTAAAATTTGTCTTGACTAATTCTAACCTACCAATATCTATGCCGTCATTATGCAATTTTTTATAAAACTGAGTGGAATCTTTGACTAGACTTCGTTCTAAAGCATTGGAATGCAAATGACTAACAATACCAGAAGATTTCCACAGTCTCACTTTATCGACACTAGGTTGATATTATCTAATGCAACAATAAACAACCTGTGAGTATTGATAATAAGGACATTATTATAACCGAGATACGACAAATTGTAGGCAATTGATGACCCAATTAATCCTCCACCACAAATTACAACGTCAAAATTTTTATGGTTTTGAATAGATTGACGTCTTAAAGATAAGTGATGGAAAGGAAAACGCTTAATCATTAAATATTGTAGACGAAAATGAAAATAACATTCAAATTCAAATTGATGTATTATTTATTTTTTCCTAGTAACCTAATTATTGTTGCGTGAAATTTATTGCTACGAATTTGTAAAACTGTGTTATTGCAAAGATTAAAAAAAACTAAAATGTCTTCAAGAAAATCAAAAGGAAAGCAAATGAGAAGAAGAACACAGAGAGCGACATCAAACGTGTTTGCCATGTTTGATAAAAATCAAATCCAAGAATTTAAAGAGGCATTTTCAATGATTGACCAAAACCATGACGGTTACATTTCTATCGAAGATTTGCGTGAAATTTTTGCATCATTGGGAAAAGAACCATCTGACAATGAATTACAAAACATGCTGGACGAGACAACGGGTCCAATAAATTTCACAATGTTTTTGACAATGTTTGGTGAACGATTGAACGGAACAGACCCTGAACAAGTAATTTACAATGCTTACTCTTGCTTTGATATCACTGATAGTGGTAAAATTTCCGTCGATTACATTAAAGAAATTCTCATGACGACTGGCGATAGAATGGCGGAAGAAGACGTAGACTTGGTTATGCACGATGCCCAAATTGATAACAATGGAAACTTTAACTATCAAAAATTTGCCAAAGTTTTACGCCATGGAAAACAAGAACCCGATCTCGAATCCAATATAAATACTATTTAATTTAATTGTATTTTTAAATAAAATGTACATATCATTTCCATAACGCATTACAAATTTACTAAACAAACTTTGAAAGTTTATTTTATTAAGATGAAACCAAGTTCGAACGATCATAAGATTGCAGAGCGTCTCAAAATTTTGATTGACTTTGAAAAAGATTTACTTGTTCGTTTATACAACTTATATTCTGATCCTTCTCCAATATCTGAAATTTTTTCAAATAAGACTTCGGAAGCTTATATAAAATTGCTGTCTAAAAAATTTCCTCACATTGATTTTAATTCCAGTTCAATTAATTCTATTGTTTTACCAAAAAAAGAATTGATTTATAAATCTTGTGCTCCTCATTATTATACATTTCTGGATGTTATGATTTTAAAGCAACAGGTTATAGATTTACTTTCCGCCATTAAATTTAATCGAATTGAGTTGAATATTTCAAGGTGTTTTGTACTTACCGTTCATTATCTTGAAATGGTGGTCAATTTTATTGATATTATGCTAATTGTTTCTAAATTAACCAAAATTTTTCCTGTTTTATCTCTTTTTGTTATTTCTTATTCTCTTGTCAATAATCAACCTGAATCTAAATTTGAACTCATGGGTAAATGGTTGATTAAAAATTCTATCGGTTATTCTGATCTTGTTAATGATTTGGAAATTTATTATCCCAGAATGGATATTGCTGTCGTTTCTTTGAAGAGCGTTTATTCCATGAAAAACATGAATGTTAATTCTCTAAGATCTTCTCAAAAGTACAATATTCTCACTAATATTGGTACCATTACTGAACCGACTAATGATAATAATTCTATTTATGAACATCTTTCAAAGGAATGGATTGATAAATGTATTATTTATATTGTTACACTCAATATGAAATATTCTACGGTTGAATCCAGAAATTTGTGGAAGGAGGTTTTTTATTATTTTATTTTTTTCTAATGCATAAATTGTAAGGATTTATTAAATGTGACTAATTCGGTCAACGGACTGGCTCAGAAATCAGAATTTTAATGTTCATATTAGATCATTTTTGAAACTCATTCATTTTGCTCATTTTTCCAAATTGGGGAGTAAAAAATAATATTCTTGAAAATGGAATATTTTACGTGTTAACATAAAATTTCAAGCCAATAGCCTTGGAGAGATGGCTAGGGACTATATGATACTACACATCCTTTTCGAAATTTTTCTGGACCTTTTTTTCGTTGACTGGTTTCTTCGGGCTTTGTATCGTCGGCTCTGCGTGAAGGCATTAATTTTAAAGATTGAAAATTTTTACATTTTTTAAAATAATGGTAATGCAGTGATTCCCAATTTGGATCCGTGGATCCCTTGGAGTCGAAAACTATATGACTGGGGTCCGTGAGATTCAAATAAAATTTTCGATTTTTGTTCATTTTTATAGAAGAATTTTTAATATTTATTACAGAGTTGCCAAATGTTGGAAATTTAGACCAAAGCCTAAACGACAGCTACATTATTATTTCAAAAATCCCACTTTTATTCTACCATTAATAAAATTTAATAAAAAATATTATTTTAAACCCTCGGGGAAAAATCGATTTTTACCGATATTTTTTTAAAAAATGCGATTTTACCAAACCATATGATAAACATTAACTTAATCAAACCCCAAAATAAAACATAATTTTACTAACCTTTTTTCAAAAATCCTCTTTTTCTAATATTTTTTTGAAAATCAGGATTTTACTAAATCTTATGAGAAAAAACTTAATTTGTCATAAATGTTTTATATTTCATGTTTCCTTTGGCGTCCAAAAAAATAAATATTTAGAAATGTGGTTTCGTACATTATTTGAATCGGGAATTACGGGTATACAGGTATAATATACAATGTATATGGTTACACATATTAATGTATAATTACATTTAATATTGTATAGTTTATACTGTGAAGATTTAAATTACAGAAAATATAATTTATGAGACTGTATAACAATTTGTGTTATAAAATTCAGAGATTTTTGGTTTTTTCATTTTCAAAAAATTTGGTATCTTGTATTTTTAACCTGAAGATTTTAATTTTTGATAATGTAATCTATCTTACTTTCTCCACCTAAAAAAACTGACTTAAAATTTATGTTTTTGAAATTTCTGGGACTCAGTTTTCTAAATAAATGGTTACTGATTAGGGTTGGCAATCGATAAAAATTTACCGGAAAATTATTGGTAAAAATATTTTTATCGGTAAATTTGTTTTAATATTTATAACGGTAAATCCTTACTTACATAAATTAATTTAGTTAAAAATTTATGAAAGTAAGAGAGATCGAGTTTTAAAAATTATATGTTTCTATTACAGTTTTTCTAGTGTGATGTTTTATCGCAAATTTCATTATAAGAAAATGAGTCTTTCAAGGTTAAAAACCCTATATATCTTTTCTTCTTTTAAATACAGTCAGAATCAATAAGTCAAAGTCCTACAATTATAAAAAATGCACAATCTGATAAGATTTTAAAATCATCTGCATCAGAGCTTCCCAACCTGGGCGATTTTAAAATGTGAACGTTTTAAATCCTTTTGTAGATATTATAGTTTTATTTTTTTCTGGTAATTTTTTCAAAATTTTCTTATTTAAGCCTTAAAAATTAAAAATTTTGATTTTTTAAATAGATTATTTTACAATTCTGCAAATGGGCAATAAAAAATTATATCACCATAAAAATACAAAAAGTGGGGATTGGTGAAAAAAGGTTGGGAAGCCCTGATCTACATTATGATAAATCGTAAACCCAAAAAGTACATTTTGACGATCAAAATCCCATATTTTCACTTTTTTAAAAAATGAAAATATTCCTAGATATTAAAAAAATGACTGTTGATACAGATGCAAATGACACAAAAATTATAAAAAACATTAATAGGTGAATTGTTAATTTTCGAAAGACAAGGAATGAAAACCTATAATGTATTCCAACCTTATTAGTGGTACATATTTTTGACAACTTTTACTTTATTATACAAGTTTTGGTCAGAATTATAATAGGTTACGTTAATTTTTACGTTAGTGAAGACCCTATCCTAACAATCAAAAAAAATTGATACAATTGATAAAAAATATTTTAATTTAATTTAGGTTTTAAGATCTCGATATGTGGTGTCAATAGTACGAAATTATACAATACCAATTCATAGCTTTGTAATTGAAATTTTGAGCAAAATAAAAGGCCAAAATAAACGTATAGCGGAGGTGAAGGAATACCAGTCTGTTGCGACAAACGAAAAATCAATTGAAACTAGAATGAGTATGCGATTTTTTCTCAAACAATCATTACGTTCGATAAAGCTAGTCCTTCAAGATGAACCAGGGTTATTGGGACCAAAATTTGTCACTGTAATGTCTCTTTTAAAATTAACTCAGGACGAGTTAAAATGGTACGAATTACATTGTTTTTTTCAGTTAAATAAAAAACAATCCCACGTGATATCAACTTATTTTAAAGAAAAATATCTTTCTGAAATTTTGTATTATATACTAGAAATACGTCAAATCATTAAAGAAAACGTACATGTTATAGTAAAATATTACACTCAAAAAATGTTGTCATTTAATTTGCCATTTATACACGAAAACATGAAAAAATGTATAATAACATCTGATTATGAATCCCAAATGCTACATTTTATATCTCAGGGAATAGTAACTGTAACAAATAATTTTGATTATGAAGGAGTTCAACATGTGAATAATTCCTCAAGTGCAATTTTTCAAGGAATTTGTCTAGATATTTTACGACTATTTTCTTACATTTTCAGTAGTTTTAGTGAAAAAAATTTAAATGTAATTTCACAGGACCCTTTAGTTAATTATTTAAACAACATTTATTACGATTGCCACCTTTTAAGTGACACTGATGGTTATATTGATGAATTCACAATTTATGATTTTTTTGCCTTTTTTAAGAACAATTTACGACTTCATTTCAAAGATGCTTTACAAATCCCAAATCAACATTGCTATATAGTTTCGTTTGTATTGATATGCAGTCATTTTCCTTTTGCAGCAAAAATTACAATCAATGATGAAATGACGAAAATTTCTAATGAATCGATTGAATTGGCAAAGTCTTTTATCAATTTGATTTGCGAAGAATTGTCAAACATTGTTACTCAAATGTGTGATGAACATAATGAGTTATCTCGAAAGTTGTTGCCTAAAAATTGTTCTGAAATTATAGCATTAAATGCTCAAAAAAAACGAAACAAAAAAGAAAGAACTATTCGAGGTAAAAAAAAATTGAAGGATTTAATGTACAATATGGATTACCCTGGGTCAGAATCTATTAGACGTGACGTTGAAAATTTGGCAGTTATTGACAAGTTGCATATTGCATTAAGTCAACTTTGTGAATCATTAAACAACCCTCTCGCCAATCAAATTATAATACATGATACAGTTTTAAATACAAAGGAAATTTTTTCTCTGGTTCTCGAAAAACGTCTCACAATGGCTATTCAAACTATGGTTATAGTAAATAGTGAAAGAAATGAAATTACTAGACCGTCAGAATTATTACATAGTTTGACAGCTGGAATGCGCGTTTTTCAATGTTTAGAAGATTATGTTCAATTTGATGCTTGTCAAATTTTTAATAATGTAATGCCAGAACAGTCTTTACCAGATTTTGAAGACGTGTCGGAAAACAAATCTATTGCATCTCATTATGTGACATGGTATACAAATTTTTTTATTAGAAAGGTTGCTGAAGGCAACATTGTTTATTCACCTACCCACATGTCTTTTGTCAGCATGCTGACAGAAACCACTTTACCGTTCGCTGCGGAAGAATATGGGGATATTACAGAGATGATGGCATTGACAAGACTTATTGGTCCAATTGGCATGAAGTTTTTATGTGAAAAAGTTATTTGGCATGTTTTGGCTCAATACAATGAAATTAAAAAGCTGATAATTAAAAATAAAGAGGTTTTATCTGGAATTCGTGTTTGTTATGATAAACCCAAAAATTTAAAGGATTTGGAAAAACAATTAAATGATCATGAAGATTTTTTGGAAAGAGTTTCCATAATTGGTGTTTTGTTGTCTTTTTATGATTTGGCTCAATCGGGTTTACGTATGGTTCTAGAATCAAAATTACCCTTTTTCACACAATTACTAAAAAATTTCAATAATCGAGTTAACGAATCAGTTGAAACATGTTTACCCGGAAATTTATCCGTATATTCAACTTTTGTAAATTCTTCAGGATTTAAAACAAAATTTGACCCTATTCTATTAAGTTCCATTAAAAACATTCAAATTCGCTCCAAAACGGACGAATATTCAAATTCATGTTTATTTATGGTATTTTTTGCCATTTCAATTCCAAAATTAGCTAAAATGCCTTCAACCTTGTTTAAAAATTCAATCGAAGGTTCTAAAAATAATGTCCACACTTTATGCAAAATTTCGACTTACCTTTTTCCAATACTTTTTCTTGTCTATGGAGATAATGATGATGTTATTCCACGTATGAAGGAGTTTCTTGCATTGCTTTCGTCCTCCATGTTACGTACTCATTCTGACGTTAATGAAAAAGAAACTAAAAATATATTGCGTGATTCCGTTTACCTCCTTATCGAATCCATCATTTCAGAAAACCCCTTCTTGTCTGACGATCTTTTGGATTATTGTTTGCCAAAAATACTAATCAAAAAAGCATACCACAACATTATTACAAATTCATAATTATAAGTAGTAAATGTTTTTATTAAAATTATACACAAAACAAAATTTGTTATTTTTCGTGTGTTTTTTTTTGTTTAAGGTATATGCTTTTGTTATTTGCGCTATTAGGGTTTAAGGTTTCTTTAGGTAAGGTTTTTGAAAAATTACTATTGTAATAATTTTTATTTTTCATCGAAAGAACTTCAATCCGACGCGTATTTTTTTTGTTGCGTCTAACAATGTGAGACGTCACTAGTGTTTTCTTTGCTAAATGTTTACGGTTTAGTTACAGAATTATACGAATTTTTAATTTTACCAATTTTGTCATCTATAAAGATGGAATCGTAATTCCGTATAGTATTCTCGATAAATAGTGATCCTAGCTGAATTCCTTCCAGCGTCAATGTTTTGCTAATTTTAAATTGTATATTTTGTTCAAAAATCATGTCATAAAATGTTTTGATATGTTGCGTGTATGTTTTAAAATTTAAATTACTTGAAAAGCGAAGGAGACCATACGATGCTGATATTTTTTGCTTCCATACTAGTTTCGCTTGCTCTACTGTGCATGTAATGTAAATGACGCATAATGTATTTGAATACTCTATACTCAGTATATATATAAATTTACATATTTTAAACTTGTAATGAGGTGGCGATAGGTTGACAAATAGCTTTGAGTAAAACTGTGAGTATGGAACGTTTGGGTTCTAAATTTCATTAGCATGTTAATTATAATTTAGCAAACAATAATTATTGAATAATTACCTGGAGGTAGACATTGTACGATATAACTAAATCATACGGTATAATGGTTTCAGGGAGTACTGAAAAATAATTTTTTAATACTGATGAAAATGCATGCACCCCTTCTATTTGCATATTTGGAAATTTAGTCATATCTGGGATGTCACCAACATCGAACGTGTTTCTATTATTGAGTTTAACATACAATTTTAAATTACTTTATATATTTAATCGTGTCCAATTTTCCAGATGTTCGATATATCCCTTCAATAAATCCGTATTTTTCGATAATTTCGATGCACTTTATTATTACGACAGGGACTAATATTTATTTTATTCCATTTCATTTATTAATATTAAATAAATTAGTTTACTGTTATTCTGACGACTAGCGCATGTCTAAAAGTAAAATTATACTATTTCATTGAATTTTACTTTATTTTTATGACAAATTGACATTGATTTAACATTTCTCTTACTGAAAAAGATGAAACTATATTAGTTCTGCTACAAACTAATTTGAAGGGGATGCTTGGAAAAATGTGGACACCTTGACATTAAGGTTAATAAGAAATTATAGTTATTCATTAAAAATTACTTGAACTAGGCTGGTTCCGAAAATGCGATCCTTGAAAATTCCTCTGGATTTGAGAGTAGATATGTTTATTCTTATTTTTAGAAACATTGACAATATTGATGATATTTTACTAAAATGCAAACTGTTGTTGGCTAATATTTGATTAAATATATTAACTGATTGATATTAATATATCAGTGTTTCTTAAACAGGTCCGTCTATTTTTAATGATTCCGCAAAGTACTTATTACTATTTATGTATATTGTAAAATAGTGATAAAAATATATTATTTATCTACATACCAACATAATATTTATTGTTTTTATCCAATATATACACGTTACCGTCCGTTTGAAGGAAAGTGAAGAATTTTATTTAATTTTAAATTTTTTCCATATCTTAAGGAAAAATCCCGTTTTTTTGAATACGTAGAGTTGAATGTCTGTGTTACTGGTTATTTAAAATTAACGTTCCTAGAATTTTAAAAATAAGAAATTATAATTCAGATTTTTCAGTTTGTGTTTGAACATAAATTTCACTTTCAGAAATTCGCATCTTGCCAGTCAAAAACGTCATGAAAAATTTTATCAACCGTTTTAAATTTGCAAATAAAATCTAAAACTTCAATCTCATATTGATATATACGTTTTTTGCCATTAGAAAATCATTAATCTACTAAGATTTAGTAGAGTATAAATTTTGGGATCCGTGGATTTTTAAGTTAAGAACCACTGACATGTAATATTATTTTTACTGCTTTTACGTCTTTTGGCTTTTCTTATGGATTTATTGTTTACGATTACGTAATTTGAAGGGAAAAATCCGGTTATCTAAATTAATTAATATACACTAGATTCTAATGACTAGAACAGTTCCCAAAAATTTATATTAAATTTAAATTTTGCAATTTTAAAAATGCATTCATAAATTATTTACGTATTTTATTAACATTAAAAAAATTTAACAGAAACGCTTCAAAGGAATCTTACGCTATTTACATGTATGAATTATAATTATAACAATTATTTATTACATTTTTATTTTTTCCTCGCCACCATATAAATTCAATATTTCTTTCATCTTCAGTGGAAGGCATATCAAATACAGTTATAGTGTCGCCAGTCTAAATATATTGATTAGTAATAATAGTAATGTAATTAAGTAAGTAAGTAATTAGTAATGTGACGTGATTAAGTGTGTACAAATAATGTTGAAATACAACAATGCAGGGATATCTAGAGAAGATATGACACTGTACAGTGATACTCAACGTGGTCCACAGAAAAATTTGGTGGTCCACAGCCAGATTTAAAGATAAAAATAAAATTCTTAAAATTTTCACAAACTATAAAATTTCATATAGCCCCTAACGATATCTCTAATGTCCGTGACTTAATATTTTAAATTTATGACACAAAATCGTTATGAAATTTCTAGAATATAATTGTTTTAATACTGAATATTAACAAATGAGGCCACGATTTTACAAAAATTTCGTCGAGGCCCGCAAAGGTGGTCTTGGTACGGTAAACTCGGAACTGAGTCCAAAATTATGGTGATATGGTATATTTAAATTTAAGCATCCAAATTAATAAAAGTTTGTAAAATGAAAAATCAACATAATTATAGCGAGCACAATAAAAACATTTTGCGTTAAACACTAAAAACATTCATACTCATTTCTTTAGACTACATTTAAAAATTTGTGCAAAATTAAAAAGGATAAAATGAATTATATTGTTAGATCTTGTCAGTTTTACAAAATAATAGTATACAATATGTAATCGTAATAATGGCATAATTATAATTGGAAAAATGTAATTTAAGGCTAAATATACGAGGTAGTACAAAACATGGACAGAGTTGGCAAAGATAAATATAATCATGATAATAAATTCATCAATAGGCACATTATTTCTCAATACCATTTAAAAAAATATCAAAATGTTCTATAACTCGTCAAACGCACCACAAAATTCAAACCAATTTGTCCACCGATATATAAACCAATTTTCACTTTTAGATGTACCCTCAGGTAGTGAAGTGCCACCATTAGGCCCGAGATAATTGGAAATTTTAGGTTCATATAATATTTTTTTAAAAAATGGAACGTCTATACATTGTTTAATCCAGGGTTCCACAATTTTTTCATTGCGGACTAGTAATAAACTATAAAATTTATAGCGGGCCATTAAAGAGAAATTTCTAGGCAACATTAAAAAAAAATTGAAAAAAAACATACTATTTAATTAGACTTTTTTAATTAGTAAAAAATTTTTCATAATTATTTCGTGGACAGTTAAAATATTTTCACGGACCAGTACAGTACTGGTCCGCGGACCTGCAATTGGGAAACACTGGTTTAATCACATAAATAAAATTTTGCAACATTACTTAATAATAAATAAAAATAGGTCTTCCTAAATATAAGTCCAGGTCATGTGGCCCTAGCCCTTCTCCACGGTGATGTATATCTTACAATATTAATATACATTTTATCTTATTTAAGCTACATTTAATTTACATTGAAACTTAATTCATCTTTTTCGTTGCCGGTAAAATCAACAATAGCTTTAGCTTTAGCAATTCTTGGTGTCTTAGTTATGGAAAATGAGATTTTATATATACAAATTCCTTTTTCTGTCATCTAAATGTAATTTTTAATAATATAAAAAGTTTTTCATCAAAACCATACATATAAAAATCACCCATTCAAATTTGATTAAAAATATTCCCTTAAACCCTTTTGAAATATGTCCAAACCTCTGATAAAAGTTTAGTATTATTTTTAAAATTAAAAATTAAATTACAACAGATGTTTTTGAATGTAAAGTTAATTGTAACTAAAATCTGAGTTAAATCTACATGAACCTACAACCTATATATCCTTACTTATAATATGCTATGCAATATTTGTGTGTGTTACCGTTTATTTCAAATTCTAGTCTCCTAGTCTTAGAATTTTATAAATTCCACATTTCAATTACAGTTTTTTCCGGGACATATAGTAAGATAAATTTCAATCTCCCAAACTCACATCTTATGGGTTAAAAACCCCAGTTGTCCCTCTTTTTGAAAATCAAACGAGTTGGAGAATTTAAAAAAATATATACGCTGATACGGATTTTGAAATCATAAACATTATCATAGAAGGATAGAAATCAAAAAAGGATTTTAGTATTCATATTTTTTTTTCCGAAACATTTTATTAAAACAAAAAATGTGAAATAATTAACTACGCTAAAATTAATAAAAAAAATTATTCTGATAGAGCTTATTCCAGTTGATATAAATACAAAATTTCAACCCATAAATCTACGCATTCCCGAGGAAAAATACTTTTAATATATTCAACCAATATTTTTCAAATAAATCAATTAAAATAAAAATGAAAATGTAAATATTGATCCTACAATTTCAAAAAAAATGTGCAGTGAACGTCTACATATTTCCAATAAAGAAATATAATTCATTCCTTTGGAATTTTCTTCGGATCAAAAATTAATTGATAGAAAATGTTTATTTAAAAGAATTTATCGCACGCTTATATAATTATATATTTTTGATTCCTTATATAATAAAAAATGAATTACATCAAACCAATTTAAAATGTCATTGCATTGAAGGTTGTTATTTAAATAACGACGAAAAGTTTCAAAAAATATTTCAAAGCAATCCCGCATATCATTGACCTCTTCTTCGTGATTCTCATATACAGTTTCAGAAGATGGAATGACACAAAATTGCGGTAACAAAACACATGTACAAACCATTTGATGCAATCGGAACAAATCTTCGTTGTGTCGATATATGCACCACGAATCACTTTTTGTATAAATCATTATTTTAATTAATGGACCTTTCACTAAATATTTATATTTAACCATTTTCATACCATTTACGATGTTTACAATTATACATTATAAACTATAAGTATTATATAATCATTATTATATTAAGTTTATATTATATAAGTTTATTAAATAGTTTTTAATTGGTGATATAATTGATGATTCACGTTTTGTTTAAATTTTATCATTATAAATATAAAGTGTATATATTATAAAACCGTACTATACGTTTCGTATACTTGAACATTATATTGGACGTCTTTAATAACAATCTTAAAAAAAATTTAAATTTTCGAAATTTACAAAAATATATACCTGAATTGGTTCAATACTGACAAAATCATGATGAAAATGATTAAGTTGTATTGATTTGGTTTTGTTGAGACGGTTAATACTCATTTTCAGAATATGAATAAAATTTGATTTGAATACCAATGTAAATTTACATAATAAAGTAAATACATCTTCAGTCGTATTTTTTTATATTTTATAAACTGATCTAAATAAAAAATGGAACAACCTATTTTAAATTATTACAAAATAAAATATAGATTCATAAATTCATATATTGATAGTACATTTAATAACATTTTATTGTGAATTTTTACATTTTTGCCGCATATACAAGAGATATGAATTATCCAATACAATTGATATGTAAGGAACACAAATTGAAGCATAGAATTTGAATGCAATGGGATAAATATTGATAAAGTTAAATATTAGATATATAATTTGACGGTTATGTATTCCGAAATAAATGTGATTTCCAGCAATAAAATGAGTAAAAATTATGAGGATAAGGAATGAAAGGTTGAATGCCATTGATTTAAATATTATTTTTGATTCTTTCCAGTTTACTTGGCTATGGCGTAACTGAACACAAATTTAATTAATAATTAAAAAATAAAACAAATAAATGTAATAAAAATAAATTATTTTGTTACATGTCACTATAAGTATTGTTGGAAGTGCCGAACCTACCATATAGAGACCCTCTTCGGGTGGTAAACAAAATATTTGTATAATGGTGGTCTCATTTGTCTAAATTAACATCAAAAAATTATATTTTTGAATATCATAACTATTTTGTGTGTTAAATTTAAAATGCCAAACCAAAATCATCACGGGTGATTATGGGCTATATAACATGATCGTTTGATAAAATTTTTAGGGGCCTATTTTTCATCTTCGGGTAGCCTCCAGCTTAGTAGGTTCGGTTATGATCGTTGGTACTTAAACTAATGTCCGCGAAAATGTAAAAAATGGAATATTTTTTTTAATTGATAGTTAATTTAAATTTAAGTTTACTAGTCTAATCAGTGAGTTTTCCCAATTTTGAATTTTTTAAACTCTACTTATACATTACTAGCTTGACTGTTATGTACTACGTACAAACAGCACCTAGCTTTGCCGAGGGCACATTTTTATTATACCAAAAAAAATGAATTTATTTATACTAAATTAAATTCACGTTGAAAATCTAACTTAAAAATCCTATTATTAACTATTATCAATCCTTTAAAGGAGTGGTTCCCAAACTTGTTTCAGGTGGAACCATCATATCACATTAGTTTTTACTTTAAAGTGAATTATTCAACGTTAAATTTATTTTGTTAACATTTGTGTAAAGAATTTTAAAAAAAATTGTTATCTCATTTTTTTAATTTATTCGACAGAAGATGTGTATAATATTAAAAATAAAGTAAAAAACAGTCCAATCTTAAACAATTGTTATAAATAAAGTAAATTCCAGAAAAAACCTATTTTGTCATTTTTAATGTGATAATATATTCAGTACCAATTTAATAAATAATTAAAAATGCCAATTATGTATCAAGAATTAACGGAATTAGCACTTTAGAAACATATTTCAGATGAATTTTACCAATATTGCAAAGCATTATAATAAATATAAAAATAATGATAACAAAGTTGTATTACTTTTAGTAATTCGTTGTTGTAGTTTTAATTTTATTTTTTTAACAAAATGTTTTGAAAATGAAAATTTGAGAATCAAAAATTGAAAAAAATTTATGGGGTTGAAATTTTGTATTTATATTAAATGAAATAAGCTCTATCAGAATAATTTTTTTTTTTTTTTCGGATCGTTAATTATTTCACATTTTTTGTTTTAATAAAATATTTTGGAAAAAAAATATATGAATACTAAAATGATTTTTTGACCGTGAAGGCGTCACTTATTCAGATTGAAATTTTTTGTATGTCTTAACAGATCACAACTGTACCATCTGTAATTTTTTATATTCTAGGGCTGTTTTCTTTTTAAAAAAAAATGGTAATGTGGGTTTTGATCGAGAAATTATTTTTTTTGAGGTTTGTGTTTATGATTTTTAAACTATCCCAAAATTTATGTTTAAAAAAATTTAGGATATGTTTCATTTTTAAAACAAAGGGTAATTTGGGGTTTTCACCATGAACGTATGCGTTTCTGAGGCTGAGATTAACGACAATGTTAATGCTTTTAAAACGCGTTCCAGAATGTATGTTTTATTAAATTTTTGAGTTGATTTTGGGCTGATTTTATCTGGCTCTCATAGCTGGTTTCTGACCTTGAAGGACTCATATTATGAAATTGAAAAATGGATAAAAACACGTCCGGGGGAAAAAAGGTATTAGAAACTGGATTTTTTGAAATCCTGCCACTGTCAATTTTTTCAATAAATGGTTACACACAGGGATTGGAAATAATTGATTGGAATCAATTATTTTGTATAAACCAATTAATTGTTTGCTAAATATTAATTTTTCATTAATGGATTTATATAAAATAATTGCAATTAATTAAAAAATGAAAAAATAATTTCCAATTAATTGGTTTTTTATGTAGTTGAAAAATTAAATTTAATCATTATACACTTGTAAACTATAATTCATAATAATACAATATTAAGGTGTCAAGTTGACACTGTCAACACTCGTTTTAGCGTATCACAGTCCCACCATCCTTTATTTATTCCCAGAAACAATTTTATTTCCAAATTCGAAGAAAGAAATAAAATAAATAATATGAAAATATTTTCTAAATACTCTTTTGAAAATAAAATAGTTTGATACTGTATAATAAAATATTAACAACTTTTCATTATTCTATGCAATTTTAGAAAAATAGAAACGCGTTTGTCATCAGAAAAATGATGTATTTAACCTACTAGCTTGACTTTTATGTAATTCGAACAAACAGCATGCTAGTATTCATTTATCACCACATGACAATTTTTTTAAAAATGATTATGATATTGTTATTAATCTTCAATTAATTGCAAAAAATTCATCTCAAAAAATAATTTTTGAACAAACAATTAATTGATTATTTTTCAATAATTTTTACCAATTAATTCCAATTCTAATTTTTATTTGTCGATAAATTAAAAAACAGAATTTAATTACAGTGCATAGTGTATTATAATGATACATAAAAAATATAAAAATCTATATTTCAATGAAATTACCGGAAATGCCACATAGATGGTAAAAATTTGAATTATTCGAATGAAAAGTAAATTCAACAATTTAGGATAAAAGAAACGATTGCAAGTAACTTCCAGGTATTCAGCAGAATCTGTTAATATTCGACTCATATTTATGTAATCAACATTCGCAAAGTCCATTATAAAGTACCATGCAATTGTTATTTCAACCATCTAAAAATACACCAAAATAAAATATAAATTTTAAAGGGTAAATATTCATGTATTGCGTATTGCGTATATGGTAAGAAAAGAATTTAAGAATTAACCGTCTAAAAAATTGAAAAAATTTTACAGGAAGGTCAAAGTGACACTCCAGGTAATTTTTTATATCCAGTAATTATAGGACCATTGATTATTTCATACGAAATAAAAAAAATAAATACTAGTGCTTTTTTAACCGGTAAGGCGTCACTTTTTCAGATTGAAATTTTTTGTGTGTTAACAGGATACAACTATACACTCTGTAATTTTTTTAAATAAACGGTAACAGACAGACAGACATTAATTTTTATATATGCAAAGAATGTAACCAGAAACAGTCGCCTTTTCTTGCTCTTTTTTCTTATAAAATTTTATAAAGTACATAATACTATAAAAACGAGTATAAACAATAAAAGTAATACATAAACAGATTAAAAATGTTTCTAATGTCACAATCAGTTGATGGTGCAAAATATTTAATTGATTTAATGAACCCTTTAAAATTATTATAATATAAAATATTGAGAAACACTATTAACGCCTTTGTATAAAATTTGAACAATATTTTTTAAATTCTAGGGCTGTTTTCATAAAAAAAGGGTAATTTGGGGTTTTGGCCCTGAAGATATAATTTTTTAAATTTAAATTTATGATAATGTTTATGATTTTAAAATCAGTATCAGAGTATATAGTTTAAATTCTCGAACTCGTTTGATTTTCAAAACAAGGACAATTTGTCTTTTTAACCATTAGTAAATTCCATACAAATTATACTTTATTTTAGTAGTTCATACTTTATTTTGGAAGTACAGTCTAAGTCCTATTTAACGGAATTTTTGGAACTCAAAAATTTAGCAATTCCGCTAAACAGGATGTTTAGCGATGTTTTTCTATAGAAAATTCATATTTAACGGAATTATTTTAAAATTATTAAATATAGCTATGAAGAGATATACATATTTCTTTATTGGAGATTGTGATAACTAAATAAATACATGTGAATGTTTATAATGAATTATAGTTATTCAAATAAGTGGGGTAGATAGAAGCTATTTTTAGATTTTTTTAATATCGCTCAATAAAATAAAATTTATAAAATGTTAATTCTAGTTACTGAAATTTATAAATATCTTTTATTTATAAATTTATCAGATTTTTTAAAATATTAGAAATATATTGGTTTGCTTTTTTTATTTGAGATAATCTTATAAATAAATAAGAAGAAAACATATTTTAAGAGTAAAATTCTAGTTAACGCAATTTTTGGTTTGTCAAAATTTTGAAATTCCGTTAAATAGGACTTAGACTGTATATACTTTATTATAAAAGTGAAAAATAAAAAGAAATAAAAGTAAAAAAAGAATTTTAAAAATTAGAAACTAAATATTTCTTTAACTTTTTTGTTCGAAATTTTTGTGATGTTTTTAAAGGAAGCTTTTGCAAATCAACCTTTTTATATTGAGAAAGATTAATTTTAATTAACAAAGATTAAAAATTACTTTCATAATAAAGTAAGTATTACTAAAATAAAGTATTTGTTACCAAAATCACGTATATTTACCAGGTAGCCAATAGTAAATAATAAATTACCACAATAATTAACATAATTACAACAATTCTTTTAATGTAATATAATCTTGGTACAAAAAAATTGGACTTATTTTTGTAATTGTAAATTTTGCAAAATAAACCAAAATGGTAAAATGCATCGCCAATATTGTGACCATAAACAGTTAATACGCACAAATACTTATCAAAAACCATCAACATTTGATTTAAACAGTTGAACGTTAATCCAATAATCATAACAATGTCTAATTCACAACGACTACTGCATAAATAGGGTGAATTTCTGTTACGCATAAAATGAACACACGATAAGAATAGAAACAATAATATGAGAATTCGATATATAAAAATTATAACATCTCTGTCTTCATGCAAACATAATGTATTTTTCGGTAGAGGCAAACATTTATGACTTTTTTCATCAAACAGCTCTGTAAATTTGCACCTGAAACATTTTTGATCCATAAAATGTTGATATCCACTGAAAATTTTTTCGGTACAATCTATAATTAATTAAAATTAATATATTAATATTAACTAATATTACTAAAATAAATTTACCATTTTGAAAAATATTTTAATAATAATTTACGACATATTCAGAGAATTCAAAAAATATAGACAGTAGCGACCAGAGTTGCCAGAAAGTGCGTTCATCGTACATTTTCACTGGTTATGTCAGGGCTGGATTAACCCTTAACCAATATAAGCACGTGCTTAGGGCATCAAAGAAAAGGGGGCACCACAAAAAAAATTATTGTCGGATTTACATTGGATTTATTATACAATAATTTTTTTTTCAGCGCCAAATAATGTGCAAATTTAAAATTTTTACATTTCTGTTTGCTTATCAACTATCTTTGTCGACGAATGTGTGAATCCAGCTTTAGAGATTGTACACCCCCCTTGACGTAAATTAACTATGTTCTACGTAAGTTTTAAGTTTCCGTTTTTTATATATATTTTAAGCTATTATATATATGCTTCTTTCAGTTCCTTCTTTCGATTTAATTTATATTCAACATTTTAAATTGATATTTCCGAGTTAATTCTGAGTTAAATTTAATTGCCATTTATATTTAAATTCATTTTGGTTGTGTATGCCAAAAATATGATATTTTAACTGTGTTGATTGCCACATTATATACAATAATATCTAATAAAATTATCTTTATTTTACAGACCCAGATTAAGATGAAACGTATTCAATTAAGTGGTGCGCAGAAGCAAAAACTATCAAAAGAGAAACAAGAAAAGACTTTGGATTTAATGTCCAAGACTGTAAAGCTTACTGATT